>CAIGQZ010000217.1:6085832-6136239 GCA_903798205.1 Danio tinwini | reverse complement strand
ATATATATATATATATAAAATATTATTATTATTATTTTACTATGTAGTTAGTTTAAAATATTTTGTGTTGCTTTTTAAACATTGTATTAAGGTCCATTAGCATTGTTTTATATTTATTTTAGTTGTAGTTTTAGTCATTGTAGAACCTCATCAAGAAAATTTCTAAGATTTAAATCAAGAATTCACCAAGAAATCATGAATTAACAAACAAATTTAATAAAAACTAATCACTTATAAAAAAGTATTCACATTATTCCATGTGCTCTAGTAAAGGAAATCAGTCACACTGGTTTGGAATGACATGAGGGGGAGTAAATAATGACAGACGTTTTATTTATTTATTTATTTTGGATGTACCATTCCTTTAAATCCATCCCACAATCAATTTGTTTAATCAGACAAGCTGACACCAAGGAAACATACTGTATAATATCTGCAGACATTTAGCAGCTCATCTGTGAGTGTCTCTAATCTCTTCGTTTAGAGTTGCACATTTGAGTGTGACATTTGGGAAAAGTCAACAATGATTTTGGATTGAACAGCAGTTTTTCGGTCTAGCGCAGAGGAGAGAATGTAGTTTCACCTAATGCTGACTCTCTGCAGGCTCTAGCTCAGCAGATTAATGCAGTTTTGCCTAAGGCCAACATTAAAGTCAAAGTTATATAGTTTTGATTTTAATTATTCTGTTAGATAATAAAGTTTTACGTCTCCTGTGATTTGTTATCAGCCATGCAATCTCTTTATATGGAATTATTTTTGTCCATGTTTTTGTAGAAATCAATAAGCAAAGGTTTTTTATGTGCATGAGCTAGTTTTATTTCAGACCTTTCAAAAACTATATCTTTAAATATACAGTTAAAGCACAAATTATTTGCCCTCCTGAATTATTAGGCCCCCTGTATATTTTTCCCCCAATTTCTATTTAACAGAGAGAAGTTTTTTAGAATTTGCATGTTCACCCTGTGTTTGCGTGGGTTTCCTCCGAGTGCTTCGGTTTTCCCCACAAGTCCAAAGACATGTGGTACAGGTGAATTGGGTAGGCTAAATTGTCCATAGTGTGTATGTGTGTGAATGGGAGTGTGTGGGTTTTACCCATTTATGGATTGCAGCTGGAAGGACATCCGTGGCGTAAAACATATGCTGGATTAGTTGGCAGTTCATTCCGCGGTGATGACCCCTGATTAATAAAGGCACTAAGCTGAAAAGAGAATGAATGAATGAATGTTACAAGTTACTAGTATTCAGTTTAAAGTGAAATGCTAAACTAGGTTCTTTAGGTTAATCAGGCAAGTTGGGGTAATTAGGCAAATCATTATATAATGATGGTTTGTTCTGTAGATTACTGAAAAACAAATATTGCTAATAATATTGACCTGGTTTAAAAATATTCATATATTGATATAAATTATTAAAATGGTAAAAAATAAATACATAAATAAAACAAATAAGACTTTATACATAAAAAAATTGGAAATACTGTGTAAAATTCCTTGCTCTGTTAAACATATAACGGGAAATATTTGAAAAAGAAAAAAATTATTCATAGGAGGGCTAATAATGTTGACTATTTTGACATTGACTATTTTGACTGATATATATATATATATATATATATAAAGAAAATAAATTTGATTTAAGTTACATGAAGTAGCTCATCACAAAATCCAAATGTTGTTTTCTCACTAAATCTTTCCAACACTATATTATTATTTTTCTTCAAAAAAAAACAAAAAAACAGCTGATTCTTACTGCCAAGCTCAAAAATGCATAACCCATATGACTCATTTAATGTATCACAACTCTTCTAAAGCCATATAATGGCGTAGGCTCTATGTGTTTTTGTTGTTATGTAACGATAGTGCTTTTTCCTTCCAGCTTTTGAAATCCCATTTATTATGTGTTCACAGTTAGCATGCAATCTTGTCAAAATCAAGTTTTTTTTTTTTTTTTTGGCATTAGTAATGTAAGGCCTAATCTGCTATTAATTTAACACATTATATTTAGAATTAGTGTAGGCAGTTTCTGATAACCTAACCACCCTTTTCTGCACAAAGCTACTGTTTCAAACTCTGGGTTGCACTTCAGATTTGGGGGGAATTTCCACTGAAAAGAACTGAAACAAATCACTTCAAATAATAAGAATACACGCTCAAAAAACAATATTTTTTTCCCTAATAGTCAATGTAAGTCTGTACTGTAATACTGCTAAAATAAGAATTATTTTGAGTTTTTGGGGGCGTTATTTATGGTGATAAAAGTAATTTACCTTTTAAATACGTTGCATTATAAAATCGGGATTGAAGAACTGTGAGGAAAATGACACCCATTTCGAAACACTTCACGGATCGTTTGTGAGTATACTCCTACAATGCCGAAACAGAAGCCTCGTCGTGGTGTTTTGAGTTTTGTGACCACCCAAGCAAACTTCACCTTAGAAATAATTTGTATCAATTTAGCCTACATGTACTTTTTTAAAATCTCTTTACACGTAATGCTATTCATATCATTAAAGGAGTTTGTGAAAACGCTGCATTTTTTTGGTATTAAAACAGTGTATTGGGTTTTATGTTAAAGTGACGTCATTTCCACATACTGTATTGCCCAATCGCGTTCTGCTTTATAGAACCGCATTGAACTTCAGCGAGGAAGTTGCAAACGAGCTCTCTAAATAAAACATAGCCAATTAAGTGAAGATTTAGGTAAGTAACGATGGATTACATGTTTTGTTACTGGACTGAGTCCATTATTGGCTTTAAATGTGGTTATTTTATGAATGGTCAGAATTGTGTCAATAAGCACTGTGATTTGGTTAAAGTTGCCGCCCGCGCGCTTTTTTAAACGGCGGGTTCCTTTGGTAATATTGATTGTACAACATGATTTCGAATATTCTAAATGTATATTCATAATTCTGAAGCATAAGATTGTGTAGTCGTTTGTGTGGAAATGCTGTTTAAATGCAATGAATGGGGCGGGATTTACTTCTCGAGACCACAGAGATGAGGATTCTTACTGTCTTTAAACTGCAAGCATAATACATTGCAACAGATTTAGAAAGACATATTTTGAGCATTCATATCATTTTTACACTATCCTTTAGGTTCTATGGCCTTCATTCATTCATTCATTCATTCATTCATTCATTCATTCATTTAGTTCTAGAAATTGAGTATTTGTATGTAGAATTTACAGACCGTTTATTGCAGTTCCAGAACAGTTTAGTTTATACAAATAATTTTATTTTCTGCAAAATATTTTTTTTTTAAATCATAGTTGTGCCTATAATAAATTGGTCATTTTTACAGCATGTTAACTACACCTTTAATTATTAATATATTTTATTAATTGGTGGTAGTAAATATCTGAGCAGGCCACCAAGTCATTTGTTTATAAGGGGGTAAGGCCTTAAAGTCTTAAATTCACTGAACTATTGGGTTGTAGGTCTTAAAGTATTTTGAACAGGTCTTAATTTTTCTAAGTCAATGTAAAGCTGACACCTAATCACCAATAATCCATCTCAAAACTTAAAAAAAATATATATATGTAGGCTTTTTATTGCAAAGAGAGACAGTTCACAACAGCTGTTGGACAATTTTACAGCAACATTCTCCAAATTAAATTCCCTAATCAGGGAGAGAAAAAGCAACACGTCCCTTTACATTATTTTTTTTATTAACACAAAAATTATTTACAGAAGTAACTGGGCCATTAGAAAATAAATCCTTAATCCTTAATGAAAAACTTCATTCATAAGGGTCTTAAAAACTCAAACTTGACTTGAAGAAACCTGCAGAAACCCTGTTATTTAATTTATTAAAACGATTCATTTTCAAAACCGCTCAATATTTTAATGAACCATTAAACCACCAAATTCATCCACACATGCATCTGTTGTGGCTAGGTAATTAAATATTAAGTAGGTAATATTTAAATTTGCACAAAACAGAGAGCATTATGTCCAAAATATAGAAGAATAGTAAACCTTTTTACTGAACTCTTGTATAAAATCAACATTACTTTTACATTGATGATATCTGGAGCAAAATCAGCATGCACGTGATACTGAATGAATTGCTTGTGTGATATTTTTAAACTATATGATATGGTACAGATATGAGACTTAAATGCATAAGATGAGTCCAAACTTAGACTGCTTTATTCAGTCATAATTATTATGGTATCCAGATCTGGATGATTTATCAGAGCGCTATCAGGATTGTAGACCACTTTAATTATTTAGTCATAATTATTATGCTATCAGGATATTAAGAGACTTTTAACCGGTACAACTAAAATGTACCTGGGGGAAAAAATACATTAAGATTAATTAAGATTTAGATGAGTTTCTCATAGATAGCTATCAGAATATTTCAGAAGGCTTGAAATATAGCACACCAATTCCATCTATTTATTTGTTTTTATTTTACTTTTATTAATTATTATTATGGATGTTATACTATTTTTATATTGTATTTGTCAAGATTCATGGTATAAATCCATTGCTTTTATTTCATTATTTATTCCATGTTGTGTGTGTGTGTGTGTGTTTTATACCATACAACATTACTATTTTTAACTTTTTTTAGCTTTGGTTGTGAACTACTATCAAAAGCATTCAAATGATTTGACTTGTGTACACATGATCCTTAACTTGATGCACACACAATGCTGAAAACCATGATGCAAAAAAAGCACATCATGCTTAAAAACATCTATATTATTATCATCTATACTATTTTTACATTGTATTTGTCAAGATTCATGGAATAAATAAATTTTTTTATTTCATTATTAATACCATGACAACATAGAACATTACTTTTTTCAACGATTTTTAGCTCTGGTTGTGAACTACTAACAACAGCATTCTTATTATTTGACTTGTTGTATACACATGATGCTTAAACACAATGTGTCACCTAGGCATGGGACGGTATAAGATTCTGACGGTATGTTAACTAGGCATGGGACGATAACCAATTTCAAGGTATACCGCGGTTGCGAAAGTCAAGGTTTTAAAACCGGCAAAATTTTCTGTAATACCGTTCCTAAGGTATGTGTAAGATTTTTTATTTACATTTTTTTTTTTTTTTTTAGGACAACAGTATCTCCAGCACAAATATCCAAAGATGTTTTTTTAAATTGTAAAAAAATCTGTGTTTCTGAAACAAATCAAGACAGCAGAAGTCAATGATTTATTTGAATTATATAGCCTGACGTGTTTACTGCTCCAAAATATCATAAACTTTAAAAAAATAGAAAAAATTGTTTTCAAAAAGAGGAAAAAAGTTTAAGTTTTTTTACCCAGACATTTAAAAAGAATATATTTTAGAGCAGTGAGCACAATACTGTGATACCGTGAAACCGTGATATTTTTATGCAAGGTTATCATACCGTCAGAATCTTATACCAGCCCATGCCTAATGGTAACCTTGGATAACAATATCACGGTTTCACGGTATCAAGGTATTGTGATTACTGCTCTAAAATATATTCTTTTCTGGGTAAAAAACAAAACCTTTTTCCCCTTTGAAAACAATATATTTTTATTAATATTTTGGAGCAGTAAACATGTCAGGCTTAATAATTCAAATGAATCATTGACTTCTGCTGTCTTCATTAGATTCAAAAACATAGATTTCTTTACCATTTAAAACAGCATCTTTGGATATTTTTTCTGCTAAAGATACTGTTGTCCTAAAAAAAATAAAATAAAAATCTTTCACATACGTTAGGAACGGTAAAGCAGAAAATTTTGGGGGTTTTAAAACCTTGACTTTTCCAAACCGCGGTATACCTTTAAAACGGTTATCGTCCCATGCCTAGTGTCACATTTAGACAATTTGGTAAATTAAATCACAGCATTTGTTGTAGGATTTGTTTGTTGCTGCACAATATTGGGAAAAATGTACATTGCAATATAAAATTTTTTTTGCGATTTTTATTTTTTTTTTATATTGTGATTTTTCTCAAGATAGCTTAATGATTTTAGATTGATTTGGAGGATTTTGTAGGGGAGTGCATAAAATATAATCAACAAGTTACAAGCGGAGCTAAATAGAGCATATATATGAATCAGAAATAAAATAATCAAATGTACAATAAAGCTGTATATTCTTCATTGTGTAAATAATTAAATACAATTAATCTTTGATAAAGCTACAAACGTAATTGTCCTTGTGCCTAAATGTGTTAAACTTGCTTAAAATGTTTAAACAGGCCTTAAAAACACAAGCAATTCATACACTTTCACTTTATATATTGTGGTTAAACTAAAAATTACAAAAATCTCATGTGTTCTGAAATGTTGTACCTGGTCAAATATAATCCTGACTCCACATTGCACGTCCTGCAATGTGACAATTGCATATTCATACATTTCAATATTGATGCTGAAACGATATATTGTGCAGCCCTAATTTGTTGCCCATTATAACTGAATTATCAACATCATAAATGGAGCAAGAGTTGCAATTTGTTTAAAACATCAGCGCTACAGAGCAAATGATGACATTTAATGACAAATGAATGGAAAAATACAGGATTGATATGTTTAAATACAGTATTATGGACCTCAAACCAGCTTCTTGTTTTGTGGTTTGCCTTGTACTAGCTTTTGTGGTTCAGATAGAAACCATAATTGCTTGCGTATGCTGCAGTTAGTCTTAATGTGTTGGATTCTGCTATTTTTGCTTTTCAAACCTGATGATGTGAAACTCCACATCTGCTCATTCCGCAAACAATGATTAATATCTCATGTTCAAGCACCTTGTTTTTATCGGTGCGAGCTGTCAGTGAGATGGATATGAAGCGGCACAGAGCATGATGTATTCTAGATAGAGTTCCTGACATGCAACCACAGTGTGAAAATACAGGCAGACTACCTGTCCTCCCTAATATTGAATCTGTCATTCACTTCTAGTAGAAGAACATTGGTTTAGGGTAAAGTGCATTAGAGGTTTAAAGGTGAATATGTAATTTTTTGGCGCCACCAGTGGTAGCCAATGGAGTTGCAGTTGCAGCCTACTTTTGTGAACCCAGCCTCATTGGGAAGGGAATAAAAGTCCCTATTTCCAACATGGATCAACTTTAAAAAGGAGGTTTAAGCATCCAATCAAAAGTGTCATTTATTATTGTAATCATTGTTATTGTTATATATTTTTATTCTTCAATCCCTGTAGCATCATATATTAATATCCATCCATATTTTATTGATTTTATTTAATTAAAATTAGGAAAAACTCTCTTTTTACATCATTTACAGTACAATTACATCCACACACCGTTTTCTGTGTGTGTGTGTGTGTGTGTGTGTGAGAAAGAGTGTGTATGAATGTTTCCCAGTGATGGGCAGGACAAGTTGGCAAGCTCTCTCTCTCTCTCTCTCTCTCTCTCTCTCTCTCTCTCTCTCTCTCTGTCTGAGATTGAGACGCACCGGCCAAAGTTTGCGCATAAATAATGTAAGCAAGAGCAGAATTTCTGACATGTCCGGGGAAAAGAGAATGTATTGTCACCCCAAATAATGAGCTAGATCTCAAAGCTGCTACCAAAGTCAGAATAGCAGTTCTGTATCCAGCGCGATCCAGCACGTCTATGTGGATCTGCATGCAGAGTGAACACAGAACCGGGCCGCCTAGGTAAAGTCTGTGTGGCAAGCGCTGATGTTGAATTGGGTCTCACACTAGATGTGCCACGATATGCCATGCTTGGCCGAATTGTAGACATTTTCTATAAGGCTCGCACATTGTGCGACACGCTGCTATTCAGTGCCATGCGTTGCTTAGCAATGTATACAAAACAATGTAAAGACTGCTTGACGTGAAGTAAATAAACCTGTAGAGATGTGCTGTAGTTGATAACTGCGTCAGCATGTGCTACAGTCACAAAAGATTTCCAACGTAATGCACAATAAGTTAGTGTGAAAAGCATGTTGTTTTACCGTGGCAGAGTGAATTATGTCATCAATCGAGCTTATTAAAAAAGTAAATCGTACATGTGCGACTAAATAAAATTTCCAGTTCGCACACGTCTATTTTTAGTCGCAAATGCGAGCGAAATGGTCGCACTGTCGAGCCCTGCTACACCCGATGCAATAAAGTGCAAGACATGATTTGTTGCTTTTTTCAGACCAGCACAACTCTAATTTTCACGTTTTCCACCACATTGTTTAAATAGCAAGTCTATTTGCACCACTTTGTGGACTCATGAGTGTGCTGGTCTGAAAAGGTGGTGTGTTAAGGCACTTTTGTTGGTGCGTTGCTATTTTGAGGGACTGAAATAGATCACGCCATTGACCTATGTGTTTGGATATAACTCACACTTCATTATTATTGTTCATTTATTTGTTTGCTGGAAGTTAGAACTGAATGTAGAAAGTTTTAAAACAAATCTTTAAGCAAATTATATATGTAGGCTAGTGGATGTCTTCAGTGGAGTGCGTAAAACACAGTTTCCTTATCCACGGTTGTAAAAGAGTAAAGTTAAGAGTAAAAGTAAAGTAAAGAGTAAGTAAAGAGGCTGAATGGAGGAGGCCCATTCTTTATTTTCACTCTGCAGATGGTCTGTTTAACTGTGTTTTCAGCATTCAGTTTTTCAACCTACAAAGTCGAATAGCAAATGCGACATGGCGTGACGCAACTGACTTTTATAGAGGATGATAGACGAGACTCTGATTGGTTTAATGCATGTTATGCTCAAAACAAACCATACCTCATCAGGAGAATAAGCACAACCCTGTTAGACCATGCACCGCAGCGCGAACCGTATTTTTGTCATCCTAAAAATTACAAAATTGGATTCGGACACACCCTTAATGCTTTTGCACCATGTGCTTCAGACTTTGCACTTAGATTGTTAAATTGAGCCCTAAATGTTATTTCACACATATTTTTGGTATTGTATTTTCACTAAACCGTAATCAGTTGTGTTAATTGTGCTTTTTTAATAAATGTGATGCACACGTAGGCAGTTATTAAGAGTTTATTGAAATGCAAAAATAAATAAATAAATAAATTCATCTCAGACTCAAAATAAACACCCATGGCTCCTCTAATACTGCATTTTTTTTGTTTCCTGAAGAGCAGTTGGTTTGCAAGAAACCGTAAAATATGTTTCTGTATTTCTATTTTTTCTTTAACACAGTCAGTTTAGGTGGTATGTCATTTTCATACACAATAAACCAGTAATCTTTTAGCATCACTCCTCCGCTATTTGATTTCTGAATTGCTAAGATATGTGTGTGTGAACCAGCGTACTAGAATGTTGCTATGGTCACGTTGATCTGTTTCTGAGAAAATTGAACACGATTTTTTTAGAGCCGCTCACTGGGCATTTCACTTTGAAACTATGATGAAATATGCAAAAAAGCAACAATATCGTTTTTGCAACAAAAAAAATATTGCCACAAGCACATTTTTATGAGCTTTGTTAGCAGCTGCCATTGATACAAATGCAAATGTTAACAGATTTCTACAAGTATTATTGACCTTGTTTAAAACTTCATTATTATTGCATTTCATATCGTGGCACATAGTGGAGTGAGAATAACTGACTTTACTTTAGCCCTGATAGATGCAAAACACTCAGTTATGTCCATAGCACTTTTTATTGTCAAAATCAGTGTATCACATCTCTTTTTTCACAAAGCCAGCATGATTCACTTTAGATCATGTGACAGAAATAGAAACAAATGTCCTGCAGAGAGAGAGTGTGTGTCTGTGTGTAAGGCTGGCAGCTGAAGGACAGTTTGATGGGTGCTTTGGGACTACACCATGCCAAGGAAAGGATTTACATCCCTGAAAACACACAGAACATCCTCATCCAAGAGTGATGATCACACACACATACACACTCTTTTTTTCACACACACAGATGATAGGCTGTTCAATAAAAATCAGGCCAAAATTGGATCAGCAAGGACCTCCCTTCTGGCTTTCTTGTCTCCCAAACACACTTACCCGACAGAAGCAGAATTGGCAGTTTGATAACTGAATGACAAATGTTAGAGAAACAGTCTAAACCATGATCACATCCATAATCCTTCCAGGCCTGTCAGAGAGAGAAGCCGCTCTACAAACCTCCACACACAAAGCGTCAAAAGAAACCCCTCTTGTTAAGACAAAAGATGTTTCTATAGTGTAGAATTAATGAAGTGTCTGCCAACTTCCATTACCAGCTGGTCTCATGGGTGAAACGTGGCTACATGCATTTTTTTTTTTTTTGCAAAACTTGGAATATGTTGCCTCAGGTCATTGCAGTTTTCAAATGAAATGTCTGCTAGCTCTGATAGTGCTTACTTTTTTCAATGCATCTACTGATGTTGGATATTAAGTTGTGATTGCTTATTAGTTCTATTTCTTTTCTTTTTTTTTATTACCTAAATGTTTAATTTCTATTGTAATGAAAAGTCACCTTTAAATGTCATTTTGGAAAGTCTGAGTATGATTGTGCTTTTCAAAATTTTGGCAGTACATATACATATTTTCTTAGTCGATGGCTGTAACAGAAAACAAATCTAAATACATGATGCATACACAAACTTATACAACAGTACTGTCTGGTTCTAGAATCTTATTAACTGTGCGATATTCTGCAAATAACAGCACTTGGACAGCCTCTTTACCCTTGTGTATTACTCCACCCACATACAGCAACAAGCAGAGGACACTACAGTTAGACAAATATTGCATAATTTAATGTACTTTTAATTGAGAATGTAGTTGTTTGATTGCAACTATGCAGAAGTTTATTTATAAGGATAGTGCCTATTTTAAATATTAAAATTGTTGAGAGACAGCACATAATAAACCCTTAGAGGAGGAAAAACTCAGCGTAATTTCAAACTACAGCTGATCAAATCATTTTAAATCTGGTAAGTTACTTTCTAAGTTGATCTCTCTCTTTTGTATGTTGTAGTGCTGTATTAATACCATGATAATTGTAGTGTGTTGAGTGTGAGATAGACTCACATATCAGGAATGTGTGTATTAGGTATGGGCTGGTATAAGATTCTGACGGTATGATAACCTTGGATAAAAATATCACGATTTCAGGGTATGACGGTATTGTAATTACTGCTCTACAATAAGTTCTTTTTAAATGTCTGGGTAAAAATCAAAAACATTTTTCCCCATTAAACACAATATATATTTTTTGAGAAACATTTCTAATATTTTGGAGCAGTAAACATGTCAGGCTAAATAATTCAAATAAATCGTTGACTTCTGTTCTTGTTTTAAAAACACGGATTTCTTTACAATTTTAAATGTCATCTTTGGATATGTTTTCTGCTGGAGATACTGTTGTCCTAAAAAACAAACAAACCAAAAAAAAACAAACAAAAAAAAAAATCTTACACATACCTTAGTAACGGTATAGCAGAAAAGTTTGGCCAATTTAAAACCTTGACTTTTCCAAACCGCGGTACACCTTGAAAACAGTTATCATCCCATGCCTATTGTGTATTTTGTGTTGACCACTCTTTGTATAACCCTGATTTACTTTTTGGTTGGCCATCTGTTTCTAATGAGTCTCCTGTTTTTGTTACTGCAGACTAGTTCAGTAAACAGAAAGAAAAAAGAAATGCCTGCATGTGTTTAACGTTTTCCTTTTCACAAACACAACAGCGATTTGGTAGTGTTTGCGTTGCTTTGGCTTTTTCTGGGTTAATTATTGTGATCACCTGATTACAACAGAGAAATACTGGAACATCTCTGTAGACTGATGGCATTTCATGCCATTCAGCCTCATAGTATTAAAATGTGAGCAAAATTGCCTGTTTTGTCATCACTTTAGACATTATGCTAGAGAATAATTCAAACACTACAGTAGCTCTAAAGTGACGTTGGTGAAGTAGCAACAGTTTATGCTGTTCTAAGGTCAGCTACAGATGTGAATGCATGGGAGAAGAAAGTAGTTCCTCTTACAAAAGGATTTTGAGACTCTCCGTGTTTAAAAAAATCAAACTAAAACATCAATTCTTTTACTGTCTGATTAAGACACGATTTGAAGTGAATCTTGCATCATGCTAAGCACTGCATTTAAGTTTGTTCTGTGCATTGTCTTTAAAATATGAGCATTATTTTATATGCAATATTTTTGAAAAGGGCCTTTCATCTCATTCTGTCCTTTAACAACTAAATGAATGTTCAAGTCTGTTTAACTGACTATATTTTGATTAAATTACATTATACATGCTGTACAAGGAACCTTATGAAAGTGAACATTACATTAACCATTCACCAGAAGTTGTATTTTTTGTATAATTATTTTTTTAGGGGATTCTGACCCCTCTAATTAATGCTTGCCCCCCCCCCCCCCCCTGAAGATTATCAAAAAAAAGATGTATGGGTGGGTCTGCCCTTCAATAGTTAATAAATAGTTTGCTCAGATCTGTATCTTAAAAAATATTAATAATTAACAGAATAGCTTTGAACCTAATTCTATGAACTTAAATATACATTTGACCATTCCTACAAGAGTTAATACCACTGTGAATGCATGTTAACTGCAAAGATATTAAATCAGTGGTTTGAAACCAGCAAATCTAAAGCAGCAAAAGACAGCGTACATGTTCTTTTTAAATAGGCATGTGTAGGTGTCTGTAAAACTATGCACAGTTTGTATTGTATTATACACTTGCTTAAACATGGAAGTTAAACATTAAAATAAATATGTGTAGTTGTTCATGGTCATTAATTAATAGGTGCAAGAATGCAAACCGTTTAATAACACAATTTTGAGTGCCACTCAATACCCCCTCCACCCCCTCACCCCCCCGCTATAGTCAATGGCTGTGTCTCAATATGCGTTCTTCAGCGGTCTTGCGTCCTCGTGTAACGTCATCATCAGCTGCCAAAGTTCAGTTCCAATCCTCAAGGCCACAAGTACGGAGGACGCGTGAAACTTCCCGGATGTGTTCTTGATAACGAGGACGCACCGATGCAGACTTGAGCACTGATCTTGCTCTAGAAGTCCCAGAAGTCATTGCGGCTGGAGGTGGGAAGTGCAGCACTTTATTTAGATTTATTATTAAAGTTCAGAGATATCACTTATTAACCTCAGGATTTTTTTTCTAAAATGAAACGGTGAATATAAACATTACCATGGACATCCTAATAAAGGAATAAACATATTAAGAGTGTTTGTTTGCTGAAATTCATAATAAAATCTGTTTTATTTTTATTGTGCAACTTATATTTATAATGTTTTTATGCAGAGTATATATTTTGAAAAGGGAAAAAAATTGCACTACATTGCAAGTAGGCTGGGCTTTGGATAAGTGTAGTTGTAGTAGACATTAATAAAGCATACCCGTAACAGGTTAAGTTTGAGTTTAGGGTTGGGGTAGGAGTAGACATTCATAAAACACTGGTTGGACTCAGTGTCACGTACTAGACATTAAATAAATGCAAACTCCAGGAGGTTTGTACTGCACACTAGGAGCTCAAGTCCCACCCACTTGAAGCTGACCAGCCCATTTAGAGCTGGCTTTAACGCCTGTTTATACACTTCTTGAGAAAAAGAGGAGAAAGCTCGACAAAGGACCTCGAGTTGGGAATCAAACTCTGCTTGCCGTTAGCATACCTGTTCTACGTGTATGTCGACACACTAAACACCAGGCTATTGTGCTGACCTTTTACCAGTATTTTATAGGTGGCTGAACAAAACACATCTGTGCATAAAGCCCATTCTGAGTGTGCCTCATGCAGGTGAGTGAGTTTGACAAACCACCTGTTGGGGGGACATACTCTATTTTCTGTATGCTCAGGAAGAAAAAAACTTGTTTAATTAAAAATGAAACTTAGACTTGTCATAGCATAGTTGCTACTCTCTGATTATTTAAACTGTTTTTAATTTGCAAGCCACTTTAGATTAAAGCCTCTGCTAAATGAGTAAATGTAAAATATGATAATAATGGCTTAATTCTATATCAATTTATGTATGCACAAACAGAAAAATATGCATTCTATTACTTACATGAACTCAAAACTGTGAAACAAATATACGAAAAAAAAAAAGAAATGATGTACAATGACAATAAAAAAACAGAGTATGAAATTTCACCCCCAAAAGAAAGTTTTATTGGGTAAATGATTTTTTTCCCCTTTCTTCCCTTAGGGAAAATGTGAATTTGAGACAGTGGCATTGATTTATGGGATTCCCATTGCTTAAAACGTGTTATTGGAATTTTCTTTCATATTTCCCTTCCATCTTTGTCCTCTAAGGGGTTTTCCTGTAACACTATAGCTCAAATGACCCCCCCCCCCCCCCTGTTGTTGCGTATCAGATTTTATCATACAGCTAATGTTAGTTGGCCCAGATCGAAAGTTGTGAGCATAAGATGTAAGGAAATCTAAGTGAACAGTCTTAACTTACCATTTATAAGCAATTCTCCAGTCTAAAGGAGGGTTATCCAACCAACACGCCGCTTTAAGACGCTCCATTAGTCTTCTGTATATTTGTTAGCCTGTAGGGTGTCATTTACAGTAATAGGAAGGAAAGGGTAACATATTAGGCATGATAAAAATAGATGGTTTAAAAACACAGCAAATGGCTCAGAACATCAACAAAATTGAAGCGTGCTGTGGAAACCTCCATTTGGTAATGCGAAACAGAGGCATTCTAGAAGCTCACAAGCCCATTTTATATCACTTTACCATGATCTATTCTCACACGGGCTCTTGGGGAAGACAGCAATGGTGGGTGAAGAGTTATATAGATATAGATGTGTAATCTTATAGAAGGGCGCAACGGTAAAGCTGCGAAGGGCCGTGCTGTGTTGCCTAATAGCGGACGAATTGGCCCCATTAAAATCCTCCGCTGTTCTCCTCTACCTGTCAGCGAGTCTGTAAGGAGACATGTTACAAATGGAGGCTGAAATGATTTCGCGTTTCCCTCCTCCTTATTTTCACATCCCCCCCTCTTCGCGAGCAGGCCATCAGCGGAAATGAGGCGGAAAATAATGGCTCTTCCCCTTCTGTTTTCCAGCCTGACCCTCTCAACGCTGACGACTGCCACTGTTCACAGGTCAGTTCATCCCACTGCCCTCTTCTCTCGAAAGACATTTACCTGCCCACATGACTGTGCAGCTGCATTTCTCAGCACGCCAACAAGACACGGAGGGGACTCGACTGATACCGGTCAGAGTCTTCTTCCATGGGTCTTGGATTAGTAGCCTAAATTCAGTCGTAAAAATGGTGTTGGAAGTAGGGGTTTTACATTTTTATAATAATTTATTTTATTAAGTGTTTACCTTTATTGGTATAGGACAGTGGAGATTTTACGGACAGGAAAGTGTGCAGAGATGGGGAAGGATCGGCAAATGACCTCGAGCCAGGAATCAAACTCTGGTTGCCATAAGCACCTCTGCGCTATGTCAACGCATTAACCACTAGGCTATTGGCGCCGACAAGGGTTTTACATTTTTAAACTCATAATTAGGGATGCTCAAAAAAACTGATTAACCATTAACAGAAAGGGTGTGTTTGTACCTGATTAATAGTATCAGTTAAACGATTAAAAAATATTATTTTATATATTTGTAAAGTTTGACTGCATAAGGGGCCGATCACAGCGAACACGCTTTTTGCGTTGAGAGGCACATCCTTTGAATGGTTTACTAAGGGCCGCGAGTGTTTTGCATGCTGCTTATGCACCCTGTGCGCCTCACGTTTTTGCTGTTGCGTAGTGTTTTGCTGTGCTTGCAATTGAAATAAGTCAACTGAGCAGAAAAAGCGTGTTACGTCAGTCACATCTTTTTCATTCTTCCGTCTAAGGAAAGCAAAACATGTCAACATGACTACGGAGAACTTTTAATGATGGAGGAGTAACTTGTGGTCGCTGTTTCAAGTTATCCAGAGTTGTATGACTTTACAAATCAACACTATTGCACAATACGGGTCAGCTGATTCAGTCGTTTCCTAATGACATACAAAAGCTTTTTTTTTTCTTGTCAACAAAAAGGCAATGTGGTGCGCTTGCGTTTTTGGTACGGAAAGGCACGTTCGGTGTGATCGGCCCCTGATGGGCAACATATTTGTTAATTCGCGGGACGGTAACACGTGCAACCACACATGCCTACAGCACGTTTGCCAAAGAAGCAAACTGAAAGAAGGATGTTGCAGTTTGACACAAACGAGTTGCCAAACCAGCGCTGTTGCTGATCGCCTCTGTCCTGGTTCTGCGTCATAAACTCAACAAATAGGCTGTAGTTTTAAAAATTTAGTGTACAACTAACAAACCAACTTTTTTTTTTCATTTAGAAAAGTACAGTTATTAATAGTTCTTATATAATATAATTTTTTTAAATAGCCTGCATAGCCTAATCCAAGAATCAAACTAATCCAAATATTTTCTTGATTTTTGCATAATGATAACTCTGCACCAAACTAAGGCTTTAATTTTTTAGCTTGTAAATTAATGCAATATGATATGTAGACAACACAAGTGTACTATGCTATAGTAGCCTTTACTTTTCAAAAAGTAGCATCTGAGCCCTAAGGTTCACTTCACACGCAGCGCGCACACATAAACCGCGAGTGAGATAGAGGAAGTAAGTCATAATCATAAGACATAATTTTAAACTAGTGACTACTATAAAAAAGGTTTTGTGATATAATAATAACAGCAGAGCATCAATTAAATGCATTTTTTCTGTGGAGCGATCGTTTTGAGGTAGCCCGATATTTTCATTTGACGAAAGAAAAAAACATGATTGGAAAAACAGCATATGCCGGTTCTTAAAAAGGATTCAGTCAGTGTTCTCGTTTTGTAATCTAAATTTTTCTTTTAAATGAAAAATATCTAGAGCAGGCCTATTTATTTGATTCTTTTTATTTAGTTTATTATGTTTTTTTATGCTGTTGGAAACTAAAATAAAATAAATGTTAAAATAAATCAGTATTTTAAAATGCAATATTTAATGTGTCACAAAATAGACGTCAATTATTTATTTTTTATTAAATAATAATTTAACATTAATCTGACCAGTTAATGGTTAATATTCGGTTAATGATTGGCGGTTGTCAGTTGGCAAAATTAACCGAAATGAGCATCCCTACTTGTAATTGTTATTTTATTTTCTGAAAATTCAGTTAAAGAGAATTCAGTTTAGCCAAATTATTTCATTATGATGTTATTCAAGATGAAGAAACAGTGTTGATTAAATCATGGCTAACATTTTAACTGGTAAATGATTTACTAATAAAACACAGATTTGGTGTTTTTAAAAACAAATTTCTAATTGACACCAAAGTTCAACAAATGAAATGGATTAAACATTCATTGAAATGATAATATGTAGGCGTGTCAAGATTGTTTCTTCAGTGCACCGCGATGCAGATGCGGACAATTTGGTATTGGTTAAGTAATAGATTCTGACCGGTAATTACATACTGATGTCATTTATCTCATGTTGTTGTACTTGAATACTGAAAACTGCTAAATACAATTATTATTGTGTTTTAGTTTATTAAAACACACAGTCTTATTATAGTAGTCGCCCACTGAAGCTAAGCAGGGCTGTGCCCAATCAGTACCTGGATGGGAGACAACATGGAAAAGCTAGGCTGCTGCCAGAAGTGGTGTTAGGGAGACCAGCAGGGGGCGCTCAACCTACGGTCTGTGTGGGTCCTAACGTCCCAGTATATTGATGGGGACTCTAATCTGCTCAGTAAGCCCCGTCTTTTGGATGAGACGTTAAACCGACATCCTGACTCTCTGTGGTCGTTAAAAATTCCAGGATATCATTTGAAAAAGAGTAGGTAGGGGTTTAACTCCGGCATCCTGGCCAAATTTGCCCACTGCCCTCTGTCCATCATGTCCTCCTAACCATCCCAATATCATAATTGGCTTCATCGCTCTTCACCTATCAGGTGTGTGGTGTGCGGTCTGCCGCATTATGGCTGCTGTTGCACCATCCAACGGTGATGCTGCACACTGGTGGTGGTTGTGTAATAAGCTTTTTTAGGTATTATTTTTATTGTTAT
The DNA here is from genome assembly GCA_903798205.1 of Danio tinwini. NCBI lineage: Eukaryota > Metazoa > Chordata > Actinopteri > Cypriniformes > Danionidae > Danio > Danio tinwini. The sequence continues at coordinate 6,118,255 of CAIGQZ010000217.1, read as the reverse complement.
TTCAGAAAAAATATGTAGTTTACCAAATGCCAGAACAAATTAGAAGTCTTATTTTTACTTTAAGCCTGTGTGAAATCAAAATTTATAATGTCCATTTTGCTAGTGCACATTGTTATTCTTCAGGTGAACAATTAATCTGCAAGTTTCAGTTGGATCAACAAACTGAAATAAGTGTCTTAGCAACTTCTGCTTTACGCAGGATTAGTTCACTTAAAAGGAAAATTACCTCATAATTTATTGTATGATTTTAAGCCTTTATGAGCGTCTTACTTCTGTTGAACACAAAATAAGATCTTTTGAGAATGCTAGTTGATGGACTTATCAACTTCCAATGCAGGAAAAACAATTTATACAAAAGTCATAGCATCAACCAGTATTTTTTCAGTATAACTTATTTTGTGTTCAACAGAAGAAAAAACTCAAATAGGTTTTGAGCAAGTGAAAGGTGAGTAAATTATGACACACTTTTCCTTTTTTTCTGGTGAGCCATCCCTTTGAATCTGTTGCATAGGATTTTTACAGATAATGTGTTTAAAAGTTAAACCCAAATTGGGTGTTTTAAAAAAATCACACTAATAAGGTTATATATTTTCAGGATTTCCATGGATTCATCAAAGCTCAGCAAGCGAATGCCACTTTGTAGAAATGTTAATACATGCATTCTGCAGTTGAACTTCCAATACATTTAAATGCAGAGATATTGAATACAAGTCTAGTTATTTTAGACATCACACAAGTAAGAAGCACTGAGGCATAAATTTACACCACCAGTTTCATACACACAAACCAAAGAAATGGTCATGTTCACAGCTAGCAAATTAGCCAATTAACTGTGACAAAATATTTGAATTGTTTGACAATCTTAGTAGGAATAAGTTTTCTCACACCTTCCCCTTTTAGTTACATCTTACACTATACGTTTCTTAATTAGTGTGTATAAGTGATAATATTATATTACAAATTTTACTGATAACTTCTCTAAAACTGAAGTAGTGTAAGGCTTTATATCATGAAACGTGTAATTATCAGCAAAGCTCAACAAGTGAAATATAAGCCATGATACTTGTAGAAATGTGCTCCATGGTTAAATTCCCAAGCCATTTTCTTATGCAGACAGTTATACAATATATAGATCTGTTGTTCTTGTGGGCATGTAAAACAAGAGCAGTTGTTACATAAATTTGCATTAGTATCATACAGTACACAAAAAAATTCTAAACCCCACAATAAGTCAAAGCCATACTGATTTCTGGGGAACTGACTAAACATGTAAAAAAAAAAATCAATAACATTATAAGACAAAAAAAATATAATTTAAAAATTGTTCAATAATCCTAGGAAGACATATTTAACCTCAACCCGCTTTAATTACATTTCCTTGATGATTCATTAAGTAGCATTTAATTCTTGTTTACTTAAAGGTGCTGTAGGTGATCTGCCAAAATGCTTACGTTAGCATAGCTTTCGTTCCTCCTCATACAAGCCACACCTCTTTAAGTCATGAACTTGTAAACGTACCTGGGAATTACCTCCCTGCCCATTCATAAAAATAAAATAAAAAACAAAATATACATAAGCTTTGCGTTACTAAAATAGTTTTAAAACATACCTGCCTAAAAGTACTTCAGCCATGGTGTCATCCTTCTGATCATGGTTTTGAACTGCACAATGTCTCTTCCCTCCAGCGTACAAAAGTAAGGCCCAATCCTAATTCTATTTTTGTATCCCTTTCCCTTCCGCTTGGCCCTTAAAAACGAGTGTGAAGGTGAAGGGCTTCAAAATTTACGCCTAAAAATTGGGACAACACTACAGCTCCTGCACACGTCATCAGATGTCATCGCGATCTCTTGCTTCAGATGGTTTAGATCAGACGATCGCGACTGCTGTAGTTATTCCACTTGTGTTATTTTTTGGTATTTATCTTCAGGAAATCACTGAAGGCATATATTATGTTATCATAACGATCTAATGTGGCAATAAGATCATAACTATATTGTGCATTTACACCGTGGCCATATGCATCTATGTAAACACACCAAAAACTACATTAACATTATAGAAGACACTGTAAAAAGCTCATTCTCAGCCACTAGACTTTTCTGACGGGGTGTTTGAGTGTCATCGAGTGTCAGAATGTTGTGGGACTGCTGAACAGGAGTTATGATTATGTATTATAGATTGCAAAATTTAGCGGTTTTAATTTTAGCGGGTTTTATTTTTATAAAAGCATGACGGTAAAACACAAACGCGGTTATGAATATATCAAAACATATGTTTGTTTGTTGTAAAAATTCGTAATAATGACAAAAAAATACTAATTTTTGGCTCTCCTTACTTCCGGGTGCAATTGTAGCTGGTGTGTTCTGGGAAATTTTCTTACCCCTTGGTTTCGAGTGTGGTCCTGAAAAATCTTCGTTCGAAGGGGTATTTACCCCTTTCCCTTAGCCCTATGCCTTCAAGCTAAAGAGAATTGGGGTAAGGGGAAAGGCTAATTGGTAGAATTGGGATTGGCCCTAACTCTATTATTGATTCAGGATTTTAAAAAGTTTTGATTCTGCATTTTTGGCAATACCCCTTTCAAAAATTTTTTTTTTTGTCATGGATACAAGGCCACATTGGTCTTCCAGAAAGAAGTTCAGGTTGATGTTTGCTGAGTTTACCTGATGTCACTCTCTGTCAGCTGTAGGTGGCCATGCTCCACATGCACTTGCAAATGATGGCTCTGTCAGCGTGACAGGCTGCTCAGAAATACACATTTATATTTGTTGACAGAGGGTTTGAGTTACCTGTTGTAATTGAGGTGTTTGTCAGCCCGACAATATTTAATTGGATGAACAGTTTTTAGTTTTATGCCTTACCCAGAATATAAAAATACATATAAATACATTTAGATAAATTACTTTAATCATAACTATTGAAATGTAAAGAGACTTTTAACCAGTGCAACAAAAATGTTTCTGAAGACAATCACCTACTGCACCTTTAATTACTATTATTATATTTCTAAACATACAAGATAGCATGCATCAGCAACTCTCTGTAAATCTCAAAGTGCAGTTTGAAAAAGCATCGATCAGTGGTAACTCTCAGTGTTTACCCATCGCGCCTCCTGATCTTTGGCTATGTCGAGCAAGGATGGTACATGATTTTTGAAAGCACGGACATGTGCAAAGAAAACGCTCCTGAATCAAGACGAATTCCAAAGTATTGACGGGATACAGAGAAAGCAAAAGAGGCGATGATAGAAAGCAGGATCAGAAGACGTGCAAAATGAGCATCGCATAAGCCTTCTTTTGCCTCTAGTTTATTGCATTCATATTCCACAGCTCTATTGAGCTCCCCCCCACACACACAGTCTGTCACTGGTTCAAATACGCAGCGTTTTTATTGAGCTAGTGTGTTTTTCAGGGAGAGGTTTTGGTGTGTTTTAAAGGCAATCTACAACTCTGTTCCAGAATAGCGTGTGAAATGAAGCTCACCGTCGAAGATTATGCGGACCATACCGGCAGTCAATTGGCGCGGGGTATATGGGTCTTTTGTGTGGCGCCTGGCAGCATTTTAGATTGTTTGCCTGCCAGGAAATGACAGATTGGGTTTGAACAGTGGGATTCCCTCCCCATCAGAGTTTCTTAAAGACTTTGGCGTGGGACGAACTGAAGGAAAAAAAAAGACTGAAATTGCACTAGCATATTAGGCCAATCCATTAAAATGGCCTTTTTGTTGAAGTAAAAAAAATGTGATACATACTGTACGTAAACAAAGTGACATCCTTGGGAATTACAGGGAAATGTCATTGCATTTTAAAAGAACATTTTCACACATTCAGTTCAGCTGTAATTAAAGAGGGTTTTTTGGTCTATTATTCGTTATTCAAAGTTAAAAAGCCCCTATTTTGCATTATAAAAGGTCATATTTTGGTTCTGGGGGTCTCCAACAACAGGCTGAAATGCATGCAATGTCATAACACTTTTTATTGTCTTATAATATGTATTTGTTTTACCGAATTATACCTACGACTCCCATATGATTCGTTCAGCAATTCATTTGTCCCTCTGTGTGTCGGAACAGCTGATGGTGGCCATAGCAAAGACAAACAGCAGAGGGTTGCAAGTTCAGAAATTAATTTAAATAGGTAAAGCAAGAAGCGTCACTTTTTCAATGTGGTTTTGGACGCAATATGTGAACAGCCCCATGAAGATTTAACCTGAGGGATACAGTACAAGCATTGCTCTATAATAGGTAAGTGATTACAAGCCGTGTGGCGTGATTACAAGTTACAACACACAATTAAATACATATTTTGCATACTACAGAGATCGAGCCAACAATTTTAATCACACTTGTGTGTTATGATTTGGAGGATGAATACACTGGTCCATATAAACTATAACAGTTACTGACAAAGTCCCTGTCAAAGTCATATGCATAAAAGTCTCTGCTGCTCCTTCCTATACCTCCAGTATAATTGGCTATACTGTGGTATTGTTGTGAAAATTAACTTTAACCCTTTATTCCCCACAGCTGAAGCTTCATTTGTCAGTGATCGTCATCTATTCGTGTCATAATCAATCCTGTGATTCCCTGCGCTATAGTGTCTGTAGGGAAAAGCACGTTCACGTTTTACCGGATCCGACACTACAAATTTGGTGATGTACCATATCGCCTCAAAGCAAGAAGGTCGGGAAGTTTGTATGTTCTTCCCATGTTTGTGTGGGTTACGTCCGGGTGCTCCGGTTTCCCCCACAGTCCAAAGACATGTGCTATAGGTGAACTGAAAATACTAAATTGGCTGTAGTGTATGTGTGTGAATGTAAGAGTGTATGGGTGTTTCCTGATGTTGGGTTGCAGCTGGAAGGGCATCCACTGCGTGAAACATATGCTGGATAAGTTGGCGGTTCATTTCGCTGTGGCGACTTCTAATTAATAAAGGGATTAAGCCGAAAATGAATGAATGAATGAATTCACAGGTTCTGTATTGTATAATTCATGAAGGATTTTCCTCTTATTTATGGTTATGAATTGCATTAAGCACACTTAATCTCTGCTCTGTTGAATGTTGATGTTTAATTTAATGCTTTTGACATTTTAGTAGCTTAAAACAACATAAGAATTCAAATAATCTTTTTGTTGGGGTAAACAATTGTCTTTGTTAGCAAAAAGGGGGAAATATGCTATACATAAACAAGGCATGACATCATTGTAAATTAATAAGGAATGTCATTGGATTTTGAAAGGACATTTACACACGCGCATATGCACACGTTTGATGGTTTAGCTGTGATTAGAGAGTGTTTTGGTCTCAGCTGCAGGCTGAGTAAATGGGAGAGCGAGGCCTCCTGCAGCTCTTCAGAGTTATAATCACCCATCAGCAGGACTCAGGGAGAAATAAGGAGGGTGAAAAAAAAATATGGGGCCGTTCTCGCAAACAGCTTCAGAGTTAATTACCTCTGGATATACTGACTGTCCTGAAGTTTGGGTTGCAATAACCATTCTGGCTCTAATACACATATCCCTCAGATGTTCTTTATCTAAACCTTCTCTGGATTGTGTTGGCGCTTTGTGCTCTGGACAGATATGTCAGAAAGCACTTGAAAAGTCCAAACTGCCTTTAAATAAAAGAAATATACAGCTCTCCCTACTGAGGTAGAGATTAATGGCAGGTGTTTCATTTCCACATTGCAAATGGGACTCTTTGAAGATGACCAGTGAAGGGGAAATGAAAGAAAAGTTGTGAAGCTATACATCTGATGGCAATCTGGCTGTGTTGCCTTTTTAGTATTCCTATGCATTTTTGGCTTTGATAACACACCCAGTCGTTAGCATAAAATTAATGCATTAGGAGATGAACATGAACCAACAATAAGCGATGGATTTATTAAAGTGGCTAAATGTATGATTTTTGCATTAATGAGATGTCACTGTTAATTCAATTTTTAACAAAGAGATACAGCAGGGAAAATAAGTATTGAACACGTCATGTTTTTTTTTCCCTGGGAATACTATTTCTAGAGGAGCTGTTAACATAGAATTAAATCAGATTTTGGTAAAAACCCAAACAATAAATCAAACAAAATCTGAAAAATTTGTTATGTATAAAAACAATGGAATGACACAAGGAGAAAGTACTGAACTACTGAAATATTTTTAATACTTTATATAAAGGCTCTTTTGGTGATTGATGCCTCTCATATGAATAATGAAGTCACATGCTGGTTGAAGTCTGAAAAACTCACATCTGAGCAGAGTGTAAAAACATTGATGGTTCCATAGGTCTCGTCTTGGATTCAAGTCAGATGATTGGTTGGGCCATTCTACAGCTTGATTTTCTTTCTCTGAAAGCATTTGAGAGGTTCCTTGGCTGTATTTTGGATCATTGTGTTGCTGAAATGTCCACCCCGGTTTCATATTTATAATCCTGCTAATTTAGATGTTGGACTGAATCAGCTAATATTAATTTACCATGAGGAAAGGGCATAGGGTTGCTGAAGAACTACTGAGTGATTTCAGCTGCTGTCTGGTCTTTCACTGTCTTTCAACACCTCCCTTTTTTCATGTGTTCAATGCTTTTTCCCTGTGTAATTTGTTTTATTACACATAAGTTCATTTGTAAAGTAATTAGATTAGTTTTCTTTGCATATATGGATTTTTTTTTGGTTGCTATCAACATCAGATCAAAAAGTCAACAGCACTTTTAGAAATATGTTTTCTGATAAAAATGGTGACATGTTCAATACTTCTTCGTTGTAATATACATTTGAAGTCAGAACCATTAGCCCCCCTGAATTATGACCCCCCCCGTATTTATTTTTTCCCCAATTGCTGTTTAACGAAGGGACGATTTTTTGAACATTTAAACATAATAGTTTTAATAACTCATTAATCCTGACTTCTGTAAAATATATATTTTAAAGTATTGGTCCTCATTCATTCATTCATCGTTACTTATCAAAATATTATCCTAAAGTAATACATTTATAGTCGAAATAATGAATGTACGATGGGTTTTCATTAGGTCTCTCACTGTCTCTTCATTTGTTTTCTTGTTGTCCCTTTTTTCAAAGTATTCTGTGGAAAATACAATTCAGGGGTGGTGAAAGCAATATTAAGCAATGCTTTAGAGCCAGGCAACCTCTGTTCCACACATTATACTTAATTAGATTTTCAAATTCCCAATATATTAGAATCCAAGCGCCAAAACTTAATATACCTGTAGCCTTCCTATTATTAGACTGTTTCTAACTAGAAGGCTATTGCAACCATTTTTTTTGGTATGTCTGATTCTCCTAAATCTATGCCAGTTCTCACAACATTTTTGCGTTTCAAAACCTGTGATATATGGTATACTCTTAGAGAAGAGTCTCACCTTTTCACATGGTGAATTTTAGGTGTGAATTTTAAGTGTGAATTTTAAACCATGTAGTATTAAGACTTTTTTTTTTTTGTTGTTGTTTTTTTCCACCACACATCTTTTTATTATTTTGGTCTTGTGTGGTCTTCGCAGTAATAAGTATATAAGTATACTTAAGTATTAAGCATATATGATTGTGGAACAAGGATGCAGTCACAATCCCACCTATTGGTCAAAACATATTCATTATTATTATTTCTTTTTTATATTTATTTATAACCTTAAAGTGCTGTAATTGTTTGGTTTATTCTTGAGTGTAATTGCACGTCCTCTGTATGTAAAACACTCCAACAGCTACTAAACAGGAGATTAATGTTTTATAAATTGGCTGAAAAACACTATTACATGTGAAAATCCATCCTCAGTGGGAGACCGTATGACTTTCCAGAATCCCAAGGGAGACTCACAGAGATAACAAGTGAAAAACAGTAGAATATACAGAACCTGTTTATATGCTTGGACTTTGGATAGCTTTATGTGTTGGCGTAAAAAAAGGATGTTATGCAATGAAAGTGTATTATGGAGGATATAATAGTTTTGTACTGTGCAATAAAGCAGCTCAATGTCAGTAGATATTATTAACTATAAAATGGTTAGTTATGACTCTACATTTCAATTGGATGAACCTCACTCAATGGCATTGTAAAAGGCTGATGAATGCTCACCTGTCACTCCATATTCTTTATCAATGTGGGATGTTTTATGTTGCCTAGCAACTACAAATGAAGGGTTAGGTAAAGTAATGTATTATTTGTTGGAAGAGCCTATTTTAATTTGCTGAAATTTGTTTTTTTTTTTTTCATAATCAGAGATGTGTTTGTTTCGTCTGTCTATCCATCCATCCATTCATTTTTTCGTCTATTTATCCATCCATCCATCCAACCATCCATCCATTCATCCTTTCATCCATTAATTCATCCTTTTGTTCATTCTTCATATGTTTATTCATTCATCCTTTCACTTATTTGTTTAATTCTTGCATCCACACAAAGGCTTCTGTTGCAATGAGAATAACATACTTAAATCTGAAATAGCTGCTGCTCTGAAAACTTTGAGCTCTATATAAAGTTTACCTGTCAATTAATGAATGAAACTGCAGATCCTCCATTAGTAATGTGACGCTCAATTGAATGCCTCTTTTTATTATCACATTGTGCACAGTAAATTGTGCTGTTTCAGCTGTTTGTGGTCTGTGAAATTGTGGCACTGCTAAAAAGTCCTAAAAAATAATGCATTGTTTATTTTTCATAATTTTTGTGACCTTGAAAATCATTTGGACAATAAATATATGTAAATGTATTCATTTATTATTTTTTTTTACTCTTAGTACAAGTCAAATTGGTATTTAATCACATTTTTCAAACAGAGTAATGAAGCCCAAGCCCAGTTTTTACTGCCGTTTAACATTGCAGGGATGCTGCAAAATAAAAAAAAATGATAAAAACTTAAAAACTTAACTAAAATATAGATATTTAAATTAGATGTCGCCTACGCTATTGGTGTCTCTTGGAAGGAATGCGTCAATAGAGCCGCATTTTAATACAGGGGAGCTGTCCTTTGAAATTAATGTGGGACCAAGGTGCAGTTAAGGACTGGCTATCCGAAGCCAGAGATATATATACATATATCTATAATCGGGAGTTTTCCCGGTGGTCAGTATGCAAATATTTTTTTATATTATGAAAATTATGATTTTACATCACTTTTCTACATTGACGAATGAGTGACCATTCGCATTGCCAACAAAGAGCATGTGTTTGTGTGCATGAAAATTTATTATCCCCCCTCCCTGTTAAATTTGATCTAATCCATGTCCTGAACCACACCCCCTCTCCCTTTTTCACTTTTCATTCTAATGGAGGGAGTGATTTGTTTGTAAATGAATCCCCGTTATGAATGACTCGTTCATTTAGCTGACAATAACACAAGTTTCTGGCACCGCAGCATCTTGTTGTCATATTTCATATACATTGTTTGCTTATTTTATTCAACCAAACTAGCATAAGCCTAGTATTTAGTGTCAGTTGGTGCTACTTTCTTTATGATCAGCGGAGTGTGTGAGTGACTGTATTATCATCAAGAGCTTGTTTAGCACAAAAGTATGTAACATATAAAAATGTAAAAAACTAAATCTTACCTATGAAATGTTCTGCCTTTATGCTTAGTTTTCTTTGTTTGCTCGTTACTACACCCGTATACAGCACTAAAGTCCAGCATCTTCAGAATGGCTTTTGTCTTGACTAGAGCTGCACAATTAATCGTAAAAAGATTGAGATCTCGATTCTACCACCTAGACCAGGGGTCACCAATCATGGTCCTGGAGGGCCGGTGTCCCTGCAGGGTTTAGCTCCAACTTGCTTTAACACACCTGCCTAGGTGTTTCAAGTATACCTAGTAAGACCTTGATTAGCTTGTTCAGGTGTGTTTGATTAGGGTTGGAGCTAAAATCTGAAGGACACCGGCCACCGACCATTGACCTAGATGATCTTAATCCAGCATTTATATGATTCTGCCAATCAAATTTTCAAGTTCAGGAGAGAAGCATAAAGGCGGTCTTCACAACAGAAAAGACAACACAAAAGACAAGTCTTTACGTTTTTTTACATACATTGCTCAGCTACGTGTACACCTCCAAATAATGTTGAAAGAGTCACACTGTATTTATAAGGTATAATTCACCCCAAAAATGTCATTTCTGTCAGCATGTAATGATGTATTCGCAGCCGCGAAAACACACGTGACGTGAGCTGACCATGAGCTGTTACCACAGAAAGGGCAGGTGCGCGCATGTGAATGATGCCTACCTTAGTAAACAAGACATGCATTGGCTGTGAATAACAGGTAATAAAGTTGTAAATAACATTCAGTTTGTGGCACAGAGCGACTTTTTGGGAGCTGCACAGGAAGTATGCACAATTGTAAAAGTATGCACAACACACGCACAGTGAAAATAAAACCGAAAGCGTGCACATCATTCAAATGATCATATCGCATTTTAGAGTTATGATTACGACAAGCATATAATATGTTTTTCTTTCATAGCTAACACATTGTTGTGCATTAGAATAAATGTTTAACAGTGTCAGAATAGCTACTCTAGCCTATATAATGTTGAGTATAATGCAAGAGAGAATATGTTCTGCTATGAAATTTTCCCCCCCTTAAAAAATTACAACATTGAAGAAAAGAAAACTGTTCCCCCTATTCCTGGCATTTCTCTGTACCCCAGTGTCCTGTAGCGTTTTATGTTTGTAGTGACCTCCAGACGACTACCCCTGTGATCAGCACTGTCATAAAAACTTTTTTTTTTTTTTCCCTCATGCTCTCTATCGAAGTCTGGGTCACTTGAGGCCTCTTTCTCTCGGCTGCTGAGATGTCAGTCACACATTGCGATAATGTTGCCTTCTGCATCAGAATTCTGCGCTGAAACTGACCTCTTTGATGGACAGGAGTGTTGTGGGAGTAGGCCACTGAAACTGCTGGTGTAGGTACTCTGAGAATAACGCTGAATAAGTCAGAGGCGGATAGAGGGTAAAAAAGGCAGGAGGAGGGAGAAAAGCTCACTCATGGACAAGTGAGTGTTGACATTTTGATTAAATATAATGAATTACAATAACTGGCTATTTTCATATTGCATTTTAGATTTAGGCTGTAATGTATTTTTTTCTTACACAAAATGTAACTTTTTACTGTCTAAAGGTGTAGTTCATCCAAAAGTTAATATTTTTTTTTTCAATAGCACATTTCTGCTTTATACCATCTGCAGAGGCTGTGGATTAAAGGTAGTAATTAATGCTGTAAATGTCACATTTTCTTGCAAAGGATTTTGTTTCATAAGAACTACTTGTGTGTATGTATATATACACACAAGTATATGTTTACATACACACAGGTATATAAATATGCTGTCCATGCTGGGTATTACTTTCTGTAGTCTGTTGTAATCGCCAGCGATGTTTTACCTGTTGGAGGTTTCGTTCTACTAAACTACAACTCCTACAACTCTTTGCGCCCATCAACTCCTGCAACAGCTGACAATAATCTGGACATTCACACACAGACACAGCTGCTGCTCATTTACACTGATTACCAGAACAATATATAAACGTCACTTTCACTCACACATTGCAGAGTCTTGTTTTATACAAACATTACCAAGTGGTTTCCTTGCTTGTTTTTCCCGTGTTTTGATTCTTGCCTTGTTACTCGTTTTAATTGGTTGCCGTCTAGCCTGACCTCTCAGCTGTGTTTTTGACTTACTGTTTTGCTCCTGTTTATGACCATTGCCTGTACGTAGTGGTGGGCAAAGCGAGGCTTCATGAAACACTGAAACAGTCGAAGCAAATGTGTCGAAGCTTCGAAACCCGTCTCCACAGTGACACCCAGTAGCAAATAGCAGTATTAAACCCCACGTTGTAGAGTTGAGGTTTCAAGTGATTTAGTGGAGCAGTAAGAGTTCCTGATTAACACGTATAGATAATAGGTTCAAATTCAGGGTGGCACAGCTAGACATTAGTTTTTAAATGCTCTGTTCTTGTAACATGTTTTGTTTTAACATTGGTCTGAGATTCAAATGAACACATTGTGAATAATCATGTCTTGTTTTGGTCATAAAACAGTAACATTATTAAAATACATCAAGTCATAATAATTTCAAAGTATTTGTACAAGTCGGGATTTGAACGCAGGCCATTTGAAGCACAGTAACTTTGTGCACATGCACGATCCACTAGGCTATCTGACCCTGTCAGTCAAACACAGATTTGCCTGGTCTCGAAACACTTCTTAAGTGACAATGCTTTAAATTACTTTAGTCACATGACCTGGGTGTTTCGAATTACCTTAGTCACGTGAACTGGGTGGTTTGGATCATACTTTGGTGTAGTGTTTCGAAACACTTTTGCTTTGGGATCTCGACACTGTCAAAATGTCAGTTTCACGTCAGCCATCCCTACCTGTTCGACCTCTAGGGTTGGATCGATAGACGATGCCATCGTCCATCGCCGATGGCCTATAGACATCACGATGCTAAGCCGGCATCGCCGATCCTCCGCCCTGCCCCCGTCGCAAACCTGCTCGTGAAAAATACACACTTAGACCCCGTTTATACTAATACAGCTTAGTTTTAAAATGGCATTTTAGTACGAAAATGATCCACACTGGCGTTTCCTCTGGCATTTCTGAAAAACAGCCCTCCGTCCACTGAAAACGCACATCACGTGACCACAGCCACGCACACGCACACACACACACACACACACACACACAAACACGCACACACACACACACACTGTCATGCACTTGTGTGAGCTCCAGAGAACAGTGCACGTCGGACAGTTTATCAAGGATGTACCCCTGGATCGAGTCTCACTGTAAGTTAGTACTTAGTAATTATAGCGAAAACCTCAGAAACTGTTAGTTGTGCATCTTTTTTACCAACCAAGTTTGTTGACGTCATTATAACAACACCGATCACTCTGCCTATTCATGCCAGAGTCCCACGGAAAAAAGTGATTAACAGGTGGTAATTTGTGTGTAACTTATCTTTATTTATTTTTAATTTGGTTATTAGTAAAACAAAGACCATGCGGGTCAGGTAGTTGAAACGGTAGGCTACAAATCATTAATTTGTTATGAATTAATTTTCATAATGAATAATTAAATCACCTCCGCATATGAGGACGATGTCATCGTCCATCGCAATGTTTCACATTAGACATCGTACGGTGCCAAAATGGTCAACATCGCCCAACCCTAACGACCTCACCTTTAATAAACTGCATTTGGATCTGCAAGTCTTTTGTCAGCGTCCACTTCATAACAGTTTCATAATTATTATTATTTTTTTGTATTTATTTATTTTTTTAGTTAGTTCATGAACTTTTCGATGATCTACACTCATTTACACAATTACACCGACCTTACAAATAGTCTAGAAGTGTAACAAACACATTACACCCATACACTCTCACATTCACATACACACTCATACAATACAGACAATTTAGTTAATCCAAATCACATATAGCGCATGTCTTTGGACTGTGAGGCAAACCGAAGCACCCGGAGGAAACCCACGCCAACATGGGGAAAACATGCTGAACTCCACACAGAAATGCCTACTTGTATAGCTAGGACTTAAACTAGCGACCTTCTTCCTGTGAGGCGACGGTGCTAACCAGTGCTTAACAATTTTTGCATTTTTTCCAAGAAATTAAAATTGGCCAGATTAACTTTTTGTGTGTGTGTGTGTGTGTGTGTGTGTGTGTGTGTGTGTGTGTGTGTGTGTGTGTGTGTGTGTGTGATTGAAAAGTGTCTTATTCCACAAAATATTTATTCAAACATTTTCAACAAATTAAAACAGGGTCTTAAAATGTCCTAAATCTCAAAAACTAAATGCTAGGCCTTAAAAAGTCTTCCATTTGCTGATAAATTGTGTTGTAGGTCTTAAAACATTTTTAAACAGATCTTGATTTTCCTTTGTTTATGCAAAGCTAGCTAATCTGGCCAACACCAACAATCCATTTCATTTATTCAATCATTTTCTTTTCGGCTTAGTCCCTTTATTAATCAGGGGTTACCACAGCAGAATGAACCGCCAACTTATCCCGCATATGTTTTAAGCAGCGGATGCCCTTCCAGTCGCAACCCAATGCTGGGAACTATGGACAATTTAGCTCATTCAATTCTCCTATAGCACATGCCTTTGGACTGTGCCTTTGGGGGAAACCAGAGCACCTGGAGGAAACCCATGAAAACATGCAAACTCCACACAGAAATGCCAACTGACCCAGCCGGGGCTCGAACAAGCGACCTTCTTGTTGTGAGGCGATTGTACTACTCACTGCGCCACCGTGATGCCCACAATCCATCTCAATACAGTACTTTTATTTTAAAATGTAATTTTTACCTCTATTTACCATAATGGTTTCATTATTTTCCTAGAGCTTGCTTGTTTTCATTCAATATTCAGCTCAGAATTATTATTATTTTTTATTATTATTATTAAATTGTTGTTGTTATTATTATTATTATTATTATTATTATTATTATACTTGTTATTATATTTATGAAATTAATTTCATTATAATATTTTTTTTATTAGGGCAAATAAAATGAACGTTTAGACCTGTATGACTATAAATGTTCTTTTATAATAGTGTTCAAAATTTAAATTGGTGAAACATGCAGAAACCCTGGAAAAAAAGAGAAAAATATATATTTATATAAAGATTTTTATTATTATTTATTATAATTTTTTGTATAAAATTACAGTTGTTTTGATCATTTTGCTCTCTCTAGTTTGGGTTCTGTTCCTTGAAATGCCCTACGATTTGCACTTATTTTCATGTTGTGTTCAGTAAGATTATTTTTTTTGACCATTGTAGGTTAATGATTTGTTTAAATGTACTACAACTTCAAATGTAGAATCACAGAATGAGCTGCTTTTTGTAGCTTAGTCTCAACAAATTATCTTTTTGTAAACTTTCAAAAACTTACAGTATATTTTTATATTTTATTCATTCCTTACATTTATATAGCGCTTTTCTGGACACGTAAAGCACTTACGCATTGGGGGGAATCTCCTCATCCACCACCAGTGTGCAGCATCCATCTGAATGACCCGACGACAGCCATCTTGCGCCAGATCACACACCACACACCAGCTGATTGGTGGAGAGGAGACAGAGTGATGAAGCCAATTATGATATGGGGATGGTTAGGAGGCCATGATGGACCAAGGCCAGTGGGCAAATTTGGCCAGAATGCCAGAGTTAACCTACTCTTTTCGAAAGACATCCTGGGATCTGTAACGACCACAGAGAGTCACAGGATTAATTCTCATCCGAAAGTTGGCACTCACTAAGCAGTATAGAAGTCCCTTCACTATACTGGGGCATTAGGCCCACACAGACAGCAGGTTGAGCGCCTCCTGCTGGCCTCACTAACACCACTTCCGTTGAACCGTTTTGTGACCAAAGACGAAGGAAGATGGAATTCATCATAATCTGATCACTTTTACATCCATTGACTAATGAAATGATCAGTGCATTTTATTTCTTACTAAATTAGCTTCCTTTGTTTATTCAGTATTTGTTTCCTGAAATCAGTATAGACCATTTCATTCGCTACCACTTGTTATGCACTTAACACAGCTCTGAGTGCAGTGTGTTTTGTTCTTTAATGAATGGCCTCTCTTTTTAAAATCCATGGATTATTACTTTCAGTATGAGCATGTATGGGAAGGTTATGCTTTTGACGTTGAGTGATACTGTGAATCAGGGGAATGAAGGGCTCTTTATGGCCACAATGACACCTATTCATTTCCACATCTAAAACACTCTTCTCCATCTTCTCATAATCTCTCTCAGACGCACAAACACACACACACACACACACAGGTTCAGCTCACTTTGGATATGTCATTAACACTGCTATTGCACCAGGTACACTCAGAGGGCTTAAAAAAAATTATTACGCTAATATAACATGAATACTGAATAGAAGTGTTTGTGCATGTATGTGTGTGTATGAAAGGTGTGCATTTGGACAATGATGATTCCTAATTTGGCAGCACGGTGGCTCACAGCAAAAGGTTGCTGGTTCGAGAGTTTTCTGTGTGGAGTTTGCATGTTCTTCCCGTGTTGGTGTGGGTTTCCTTAGAGTGCTTTGATTTCACCCACAGTCCAAAGACATGCGGAACAGGTAATTTAATAAGCCAAGTTAGGCATAGTGTCTGTGTGTGAATGCAAGAGTGTATGGGTGTTTCCCAGTACTGAGTTGCAGCTGGAGGGGCATCCACTGCATAAAACTGCATATGCTGGATAAGTTGGCGGTTCAATCTACTGTGGCGATCCCTGATGAATAAAGGGACTAAGCTGAAGAAAAAAATGAATGAATGATTTCTAATTTCTGCATACAGTACTGAACATTTGGATATGCCAATGCAACACTTTTAAAATGCTGTTTTGGATATTACTCTTCATGTGATGTACAATATAGTTGTTTGTGAGTGTTTAAAATTGTAAAGATTTTAATGCATGATGAATGAAGACGTTTGAGTCTCCCAAAAGAAGCAATTCTGAACTACCTGAGATGAACTATCAGTAATTTTCTAGTCAAACTTCCTGCACAAATTTAAGTAGAATTGTAAAGAATCCATAATGCCTATTTTCTTCATTGTCTACTTGTGAAAAATAATAATATCTAATCTAAGTCTTTAGTAGTAGGTGAGATCTGGCAAGTTAATTCATATTGTTGAAATGTTGAGAAGAGGCCAACCTGATTTCAGCAAGTAGGACATGTTCTTGGATTAACATCTATGTTGATCCTGGAACATTCCAATCAGCCAATCAGAATTAAGGGATATGTTTACCGTTTATGTTAAGTTTAGGCTTACGGTTAGGTTTATGCACTTCTACATGATTGGTATCCAACTATTATTCTTCTTTGATTTTGGGAATAGTTTACAGTTATGGTTGGGTTTAGGGGTAGAGAATTGGTATGGATTACATTGTCAAACAAAAATTATGTTTCAGGATCAACCTGGATGTTAATCCAGTATTGCATCATACTTGGAAAAATCATGATGCTTATTTTATTTTTTGGCTGAGAAAGCAAGTCTACTTTGCATTAGGCCTGTCACAATAATCAATATATCGACTTATCGCACAACACATGGACATCAATTCAATTATTTTTAGTGATGCAATATATATCGCCCATACATAAAAACAATTCTAGCAACATTTTAACTGATTGTGCAACATCTCTACCTCTACTGGAGTTGTCAGTATGGTTAAAAACACAATAGTATTTACTATAAATTACAATAGTATATTTTCATGTGGATGTCTGACAACTGAAAATAGATCTGGTAGCAGATATATTACTTTTAACCTTTCAATTTTTATTGTTAACACATTATTATTAATATAGTATATGCGTTTTCACATTCTGATTCCAATGCCAAAATATTGAATTGTTAAAATGACTATTATTAAATTAAATATTCTTAAGAATACAATATTGTGTGTTTTTTGAAAGAGTGTAATTGCATTGTGATATTGTCATTCTGGCATTATATAATGAGTGGCATAAAATGGTCTTAAAATGACAATAATATCGTTTATCACAATATATTTTGGTGCAATATATCGTACAACAAAAAATAGATATTGTGACAGGCCTACTTTGCATACACACTTTCAAGTTTATATGGTAAAACTGACATAGCCATTACTATTTGTATCCCTATGTTTACAAATGCCGATGAAGCCTTCAGAAAAAAAATGCTTATCTGCCGACCAGTGTTGTGAATGGGCCATCTGACCAATCAGAATAGTAGGCTCTCTAAAATGCAGTTTAGAGACCAGATACCTGATCCAATAATTTCAAACATTGTGAACAAAGCTGATCTTTTAGTGTATATTCTGTAAGGAATAGTCAATGGATTGCTGTGCACAACTGGGAGGCAAATAACCGCCTGATGTTTGACAAGCTGTTGATTATCCCACTTTTCCTATGGTCATTTGCTATTTAATAGACAAGGTATAATTAGTTTTGCTCTTTGCAGTGCAGTACTTGAAATTTCGTCAGTTATGACATCTAGTTATATGTTCTAATTTAGGGATAAAATTAGGCATAAAGTACATCCAGGAGGTTGTTATCGCAGAATAAAGCCTGGCAGGTTTATAGCTGTTTCATAAGACTAAAGAGCGTTATTCTGCAAAATCAACCACCCTGGATGTAGTTTATCTCCCTTCACACAGTTTATTACACCGCTACTTGCCACAAAACATACAAATTAGAAACACAACATCACTCTGAGCCATAATAGTTTATTTGTTATTTAATTAAAGGCAAAGCTGACAGAAACAGCTGATGGAGTATACACTAACTTGCACATTTCAGTCATAAGATGGCAACAGACAGTCAAACATGCAAAGCTGAGAGAAACTAAACTGGCTGAATAAAGCATATTCTAACCTACATATTACATACAAGACGGCACCAAACAGTCACAAACCATGGCGTGACAGACAAGTAGATACATATGAATGTGGATGTAACTATATGGATGTTAAAGTTTTCACTCATGTTTAAGATGATTTAAAGTTTCCAGATGAGCCTGTGTTAATCAGCAGTTGTTATCTAGGAATAACCTACCTTGGAATGTCACAACTGACCAATCTGAATTAAGTATTCCATACAGCTATGTGTAAAAAGCTATGTGTTGTTTTTTTTTTTTTTTTTACCTTAAATGCATGTAAACCTTTTGTAGAAGACATCCAAAGCAAAATTAGGAACCCTTAACATGCTGTACTGGTGTATTTTGAGACAAATTAATTCAAAGACTACAAAAGCATCACTTATTAGACTATAGAAGCAATCATGCCTCTCAAACGATATAGAGGGCTTCGTCTTCAGTCATAATTCATCCACCCCTGAACAGATGGTCTTCTAATCATTGTAGACACTTGCACCTGCTAGACACAACAAACGCTTCACCACCGTAGACAGCCGGCAATTCACAGAGCATCTCGAGATTGCAGAAGTCATGTGTTTCTGTTCTGCTCCACTGAGCAAAATGAAACTCTCGGTATAAAGATCAGTGGCAGCTGTCTAAAAAGACTAAGATAATGAGATATTTGCAAAAACAGGTTGCTTTTTATTAGTGGTTGACTAAAGTGGGAGGTTTAGGAGCATCTTGAAATAATGGTGGCTAGTGGCTGATATGAATATGACACTTAGAAATGTATTTGCATTATGCAGTATAACAGTGTTTATCATTGTAAAAACAGAATTTGAAAGCATAAGCAAAACAGATATAAAAAATGGATGCATTGATCAAAATGAAGATAAATGTTTATTTCTCTTATTTATTTATTATTTTGTGGTTGTTAAAATATCCAAAGGTGATGTGATGAACATTGTATATTCTGCTAGCACACCTGTGTAATCTACTGGCCCGTTTTCACTGAGTGGTAGAGTACGGTACAGGTCACCTTTATCAGGCTTGCATTCCCACTGCTAAAAGGGTACCAATGATCGACAGAAAGTTTCAGTCGACGTCATTCTCGCTCAAGGAAATGTCAAAGTAAAGCTGTATAGGTCGTTCACATATGAGAAGCACTTTTCACAAAACAGATGCTTTATTCACATAAATACTTGTGTATAAATGTTCCTACTAACCTTTCTATGAGCATAATTTGATTATAGCTGCAGATTAATGATGTGCGGAAATAGCCTACTGTAACGTCTGTGATTATATTAAATAAATAAATAAGTAAATAAAATATAACAATAATAAATAAATAAATAATTAAATAAATAAATAAATAAATGCAGCATATATTAAGACATACAGACCCTTAGGCCCAATCCAATTCTACCCCTTACCCTTACCCCTCGTTTTGCGCGTTCACATCAAAGGGTAGTGGTGTCCCAATTCTCTTTAGCTTGAAGGCATAGGGCTAAGAGCAAGGGGTATACACCCCTTTGAATGAAGATTTTTCAGGAGCACACTTGAAACCAAGGGGTAAGAAATTTCCCAGAATACACCTGCCACAATGGCAGTATTGCTAAACCTGAAAGGAGATCCACAAATGAGTATTTTTTTTGTCATTATTACGAATTTTTACGACAAACAAACATATGTTTGAATATATTCATAACCACATTCATGTTTTACCGCCATGCTTTAAAAAAAAAAAAAAAAAAAAAAAACCCTGCTAAATTTCGCGATCTATAATCTCTAATAATAACTCCTGTACAGCAGTCCCACAACATTCTGACAATCGATGACACTCAAACACCCTGTCAGAAAAGAGTGGCTGAGAATGAGCTTTTTACAGTGTCTGCTATAATGTTAATGTTGTTTTTGTATGTTTACATAGATGATTACGGCTACTGTGTAAATACACAGGACAGTGTATTTTTTTTTTTTACGAAAAAAATTATGATCTTATTGTCACATTAGATCATTATGATAACATAATATATGCCTTCAGTGATTTCCTGAAAATAAATACCAAAAAATAACACAACTGGAATAACCATCACCATCATCTGATCTCATATGAAGCAAGAGATTGCAATAACATGCATGATGTGTGCAGGTGTTGAAGTACTGTCCCAATTCTTAGAGGTAAGTTTTAAAGCTCTTCCCCTTAACCCTCGTTTGTAAGGGCCAAAGGGAAGGGGTAGGGGTACAGAAATAGAATTGGGATTGGTCCTTATAGTCTCCGATATGTTAACAATTACAGATAAACTACACACAGCATACATTTAGTCCTTATCTGGGTTCAAAAACAACACATATAGCCCACAGTCAGTGCAAACCTCTCATCTGTGTCTGTAATCTTCACCAGCACATGTAACCTCTTGTTAGAAAGTAATTCTGTCATTCTGAATTCATAATAGTCCAAATGGTGTTGATAATAATTAAACATGGCAGTTTTTTCAAGTTTTAGGTTGCTGAAAGAATCATTTGCTCCTTTGTTGCTTTTCCATTGTTCTTTTTCGCGCTTTACTCTTGCGTTTGTCCATTTCTGAGAGGCTCGGATGTCAGAAGCACTCACAAGCACGTTATTATCATTAGCTCAAGAAGTTTGTTATTTCAAATATAGACACGCAGTGAATGCAAAGGGTACCCAGAAAGTGGTTGTCACAACCTGTCTTCCTTGTGTGTTTGTTTTCATCATGTGACATCCCCATGTGCTCCTTTGTTCTAGTTTCCGCCATCATTATGTTCATCAACTCCACCTGTCTCTCACCCCTGTATGTAATCCGTGTCATCATCCTCTGTGTATTTATAATCCTGTTTCATTGAGTCATTGTCCAGTATTCCCTCTCGTTCTGTTGATGTCTGTCTTCACACCATGTTCATTCTGTGTTCATCTACGTAAGTGTTGTTGATAAATATACGTGTTTTGATAATCCTGAGATCCTGTGCCTTCCTACTGTGAACCCAGCCATGATAGTGGTACAGTACGGTTCGCTTTTCGGTACCTTTTGTCAGTGGAAACGGCCATAAAAGCATACCGTACCGTACCACTCAGTGAAAACGAGCCATAAAAATCCACTAGACATGGTTAAAAGTCATAAAAAAAAGAAAGAGAAGTGTAGTTCTAAAAATAAATAATATAGATATCTCTTTCAGAAATCAATGTTATTTTAATTACATTATTTTTACTGTATAACATTTTATTAGAAAAAAATCTAATTTTTAGCAGTATTGAAAACAGCGCTGCTTTATTTTTGTGGAAATTTTGATACATTTTGTAAGAGTCTTTGAATATTATTAACCGTTTACAAGAACAACACTTATTTAAAACAGATTTACACATCTTCATTGTTTGAATGCTTATTCATCATTGTCTTCATTTAAAACAGATGCCCAAAGTTGGCCCATGATAACCTTTGATTTGGCCTGCTCTCCCTTCTGAAAAGAGATGGAGAATGATGGGGATGGTTTTGAAATTGTCAATTTTTTTTATCTAACCGTTTGTTTTATTGTTAAAAGCTAAATAAAGTTAAATGTTTCAAATAAATTGTGTAAATTACATCAAATTTTGTTGAAATGTACATACTGTCCACGTGACAATGCAGAGACTTAAGAGCCAATCAAGTCAAAGGCATATTCTGCTTGACTAGTGTATTCAGCATTGAACTCCACTGTGTTATACATGTATTGGCTTATGTTTTATTACAATAAGTTGGAAGGTAATAAGTTATACTGCATTAGTTAATATGATTTAAATGAATATTTTCTTTTTGTTTTGAAATATTACTTGCAAATTACTCATGGCAACTTTAATGTAATTTAGTTTGGTATATTTACCTTTGGCCCACCGCTCTCAATGAAATTTGTTTTTTGGCCCTTTATATAAAAAAGTTCGGGCAACCCTGATTTAAAACAACAGCTCAGCCAGAAATATACTATGCTGTACAGTAAATGTGTCTTTTTGGATGAAAGCAAAATTATGTGTGTTGCTGTGTCCCAATTTGCATACTATCCATCCTAAATACTATTTGAAAAAATAATTAGTCCCAAACCATAGTATGTTAAAAAGAGTGTGCTAAAGGTTCCCACATGGTTTACTATTTCCGGTAAAAATTTGAAGTGCAGAAGGTGTCTATACTTTAATGGCTGATTCACACGGGGCTTCAGCGTTAACGCTTGACAGAGGACGTGTCTGAAGTTGGGGCTGACGCGATCGTCATAGCACATCAACCAATGAAGTCAGTCCACAATTGGCTACTGTCTGTGCTGGGGTATCTGATTGGCTGACTTAGACATTGGTGCTTAAAAAAAATTGAGAAATACCCAACTTCTGCAGTGAGCAACACCACTGAAGCAGCGCTAACGGACCCACAATTCAGTTCGGCAATGCTTGACGTTACCCATACTAAGTGAATGGGAAGCATTGACGCTGACTCCCCGTGTGAATAGGGCGTAATCGCTAATATTGCCCACAATACATTGCACATTGGATGTGAATTTGATTAAAACTACAAACTCAGGCAAAAAAGTGTAAATAAACATGGTACATGCGTGAAACCAACTGTCAAGTAGAGAGGCTTTGGTAAAGTTGTTTAAATGATTATTAATTCATCTAGCCAACCAGAAAATATTTAAATCGTGATTTCCGTGTTATATTTCATCTGCAAAAACAATGTGAACTTATATCAAGATATGTTTAGACGTTAACTTTTGAATACATAATCATTCAAAGACCTGAGGAGATTTCTCTGCATGAAATACTTGTAAATGGCAGATTAACACACAGCTGAATCTCCAATAAGGTAAGGTAATTAAATATAATAGAAATGTGGATGATGTTTCGAGATGATTGACATGGGATGTAACTAAGCAACATAACGATCTTGTAACAAGTAAGTAGTATGTCCAGAAGCTACTTTCCTTCACAAAAATGCACATACTTTTAGGGCGTAGTATACTGCAAGTATGCGAATTGGGACTCAGCGTGTGTTTCTTGTGTATCTCTTTAAATTCAACTGAGCTGCTTCGCCCACCACACCCCATTCAGAAGAGGGTGGAGCCTTTGCAGCTTCCTGCAACAACAAACAAAGCATGAGCATCCATTTTAAAGCTTTGTCAGTTTAAACTCCTGCTGAATGATTTTGAAGAAACACACACAGAAAGAAATCACATGCGTATCAGCATCTCACCATCTCGCCTCATTCCCTTAAGCGGTATACTTCTATAAATTCAGAATACTGTAACTTTCATGCTCACTGAAGAAAACTCACAACTAAAATCAAGGCATTTAAGGGAATTCAGAAGCTATACTGACTGATATAGAGAATAACTCCCTATGGACCGGACTTTCAGATATTTTTCATGCTCAAACAGCAGCATTACGCTCTAAAGGAAGCTGAAAGTGTAAAAAGTATAATAGGGCCCCTTTAATAAATGGTGTGCTAGTTTCGTAGCACTTTCAGAGTCTCCCGTCTCGATGTCTCTCCAATCTTCCTGACAGAGTGAGAGAAAAGAAAGCGCAGAGCAGGCTATCAGGATCTAGCTAGCCTTCAGGGAGACACAACCCCCGTCTGCTTGATATTATGGACTATTCTCATGCAGGACAGACTGTACCATGTCAAACAGTGAAGACTGCGCTGGAAGTTTTAGGCCTAATGAGGAAAAAACCTGCCACTGTCCCCTGTGAGGCATTTCTGGTAACAACACAAAACTTGTTTGATGGAGGAGTCATTAAACCCCTACCTGTCATCACCTGTTTTCGCTTCTACATACTACCTCTAGGTTTCTCTCTAGCTCCCAGCCACTGTCTTCCAGTACTGCCGCCCGCCGCATCTTTCCTCCCCTCCTCGCCTGTTCTCTGTGGGCTGTGAACAGCGGTGTCATGGGCAAAGCGCCACATAAGACCTTTTCCAGGTAATTGAGTCGTCTATCTCACACCACTAATTTGTGAAGCTCAGCTCTGCCGGCAGTTCCCCGAGAGACAAAAAAACAGAGTGAGGGAGAAGGAGAAAATAACTGGCCTGAGTACAATATGTTAATTGGTTTCCTTTAGGTGATCAGATCAAGAAAAGGTCATTGCTCGTTTTGAAATATCCAGAGAAGAGCATCCGTGTTGTTGCTAAAAGTATCACAGCATAGCATTGAGGTCACTAGCAAGCTTTCTTTTTTTTTGTCATGTTTCATTTTTCAGCGATACAGTATATAGTGTATTTTCAAAAGAAATATTGACATGTAATAGTAATAATAATAATACATGATTACTGAAGTGTTTTGATAGGCATCCCAAGGTGGAAATGGAGAACAAAGAAAATAATTATCATAGCTGCAGTTCATATGTGAAAGAAGGCATTTGACGAGTTGAATTTAACTGCATCCTACATGTGATGCATTGTGTGCATATGCTTTACTAAAGGGATACGCTTTTAATCTAGATTTAAACTGAGAAAGTGTGTTCTGAGCATCAGACATTATCTGGAAGGCTATTCTAAAGTTTAGGATTCTAAAGATTAGCCATATATGAAAATGCTTGACCTCCTTTAGTGGATGTTGCATTGGATTTTCTGGGTACTACATGTATTTATGTATGTGTGCATATACATGTGTGTGAAAGTGTGTTTGCTAATTCTGCCATTATTTAGTCATAAAAATATGTGCATAGTTATTTAGTTAGTTATTATGAACATATTTGTCACTATATACTTATTCATCAGAATATGTACATTACTTTTTATATTATTTATGTAAGGTAATTATTATTCATTCATTTTCCTTCAGTTTAGCCCCTTTATTTATCGGATTCACCACCTCGGAACGAATCGCAGACTTATCCATCATGTTTTACACAGCGGATGCACTTCCAGCTGCAACCCAGTATTGGATCCATACACACTCATTCACACCCATGCACTATGGCCAATTTAGTTCATTCAATTCACCTATAGCGCATGTCTTTGGACTGTGGGGGAAACCGAAGCACCCGGAGGAAACCCATGCCAGCACGGAGAGAACATGCAAAACAGAAATGACAACTGACCCAGCTGGGACTCAAACCAGCGACCTTCTTGCTTTGAGGTGACAGTGCTAACCACTGAGCCACCATGTCGCCCCCAGGTAACTATTAATAATAAATTATTATTACATTGCTGTAAAACCTGATTCTTATTAACCTGATATACTTATTATCTGAAAATTATTTTCAGTATAAAATGCTCAAATGGTTGTATTTATTAAGGACATATTACATTTAGTAACGTGACAGTATCATGACTGACCAAATGTTTTTTCCGATCATGCTGTTATGTTGTGCTATTCATAAACCAATCCTGAGAAGTCAATGTATTCTCAAAAATATGCAGGAATTAATTATAATACCAGTATTACTAAAATTAATAACTGAGCACCAGTAATAATTGATCGTATTAGAACAGCAATTCAGTATGTAAGATTGTGGAAATGATGGGCAACAACTAAGCTTTTATTCACATTAATACATTACATATTTTCACATAGGAAAGTTATTTTATGTTCAAAACGTATTTTACAGTATTATTGTTTTCAATGCATTGTTTGCTCAAATAAATGCAGTCAATTTAAGAAGAAGAAGAAGAGATGAAAAATACATACAATCACATATATAGTCAGTTCAAACTGAATATATAGACATTACATTTTGCTTATTGCTTATATATTTAATGCTCCTGTTACATTATTTTGTTAGAAAAAAGCAAATCTGACCCATTGAATCCCTTTGTGTCGCAGCTATCTACTAAATTATAAATTGCCGGCTTAAATGAAATAGTTTAGAAGTCATTAAACACAAATATTTGACTGCAGTTTTCCAAGTCTGACCAGTCAGAATGCGGTATCCCGGAGAGCCCATTAATGAGGACACGTCACAACTGTTCTAATTATGGTGGAGTGAAATATCATGCTGTTATTTTTTAATTTCATGGCTGTATCTGTCTGACTCTGTAATCAGTCTAATGACCCCATGAGTCCTGTCTCACGACTCTGGAGAGCCTCTCACTGTTCCTGAGCCGCTGATGAACTCGTGGGTCGACATCCTCAATCATCCGCCTTAAACCAGTGTATTTCAGAGAGATGGTCTCCTGCTTCTGTCTTTCCTGCAGTTACTCATGACAGAATGAGAGATTTGACCTGAGATTCACAATAGAAAAAAGAGAGGGTATTGTATAAAACATAGCAATAGCGAACAGTCTTCTAAGTTATCTATAGTTAGCCATTGTGTTTTAACCCACTTATTTACTTTTAATTACTATTTTTATTTGTAGTTTGTTATAATAAAGTGAGACATTTGACCTGAGATTCACTTTTTCTAGATTTCTAAATATTTTGTTTATTATGTACAACAAAGTATTTGTTTTTAATAGATCTACAGTATTTTACAACAAATACTTAAAAATAAATAGATCTTTATTATGTGTTTATTTATTATCAACTTTAGTTTATCATTTTAACTTATGTAATACAAAAGCTAATTTATTATTTAAGGAACCATGGTTAAACGGGTGAATCAACATAAATAATATATTATGCTAATAATGAAAACAAGATAAATTCCATTTAGGTATTTTCCATGCAACATTTTACAAAATCAAAAATGTAGACATTTATTCATTCAATTACCTTCGGTTTAGTCTAGTGTTGGGCCGATAGACGATACCATCATCCATCGCCGATGGCTGATAAACTTCAGGATGCTGAGCCGGCATCGCAATCGATTATTTATATATAGCAATCGATAATTTCACATATAGCTGCTGCTGCCGTCCCACAGACTTTACAGTGAATGGCTTTAGTTATTTTCATAGCAGACTCGAGGCCACTGGAAGTCTTTTATCCACTCTTGGAAAAGTGTAAATGGTGGATTAACATTCAGCACATGATCACTAATAAGATATGCCATTATTAGTAACTTTAGTGGTTTCTAAAACTAAATCTGTCAGTGTTATTTTCATTTTTCATCTTCAGCGCTTCACATTACTGTGGTTGTAGCTTCTGCAGACATGCCATCTGAAGGCAGAAGGCATTGACTGAGTGATTGATAGCTGATATTAACCAATCCATTCACATTCAGTTCTAGAGCAGTGGGCCAAAAGTAGAGCACAAAGGCGGGGCAAGCATTGCAGGCTTTTTTTTTTACTTCAGCAAGTTCACATAATAACTGTTTTAATTTGTTCCTGAGCAATGTGTTTGGCGTTTTTCCGTGCAAAGATGCATTCTGCATAAATGTCTCTTAAATGCACGCACGCGGTGAGGATTTTGCAGTGAAAACAGGTCGCACTGCAACAATTTTAGGTTGCATAAAATTTCGGACCAAAACGTTCAAGCCCTAGCATCTTTGCTTGTTATTATTTATCACAATATCATCAATTACAATACACCCCCCCCAACGATGTTTCACATTATACATTTTATGATGCCAAATTGGTCCGCATCGCCCAACCCTAGTTTAGTCTCTTATTTATCAGGGGTCACCACAGCGGAATGAACCACCAACTATTCATCTCAGTTAGCGTACGCCCCCACATCACCCCCACCCTCCTCCCGCTCTTTACTTAGCGCGATTATAACTCACCTCTGCCTTAACACCACCACCAAATAACTCATATCAGCCTTAACCCCCCCCCCCCCCCCCCCCCCCCATCCCCAAGTCTTCATTATTGGGGGGCTCCACCTTAACTCTTGCGGGTAGGCCCACACATTTTGTACTACGCCACTGATTACTCTATATATTTTACACAGCGGATGCCCTTCCAGCCACAACCCAATACTGGGAAACACCCATACACACTTGCATTCATACATGTACTGCGGCCACATTAGTTCATCTAATTCACCTGTAGCACATGTCTTTGAACAGGGAGAACATGCAAACTCCACACAGAAATGTCAACTGGCCCAGCCAGGACTCAAACCAGCTACCTACTTGCTGTGAGGCAACAGTACTAACCACTGAGCTACTGGGCCGCCCAAATATGTAACAGTTTTTAATTCTATTCCATTAACCTAAAAGCTGTTTTATTTATTTGGTACGAGTCAATAAACCTTGACTGGATTGATTAGGTTCACAGTTCAGTCATTTTTAATGGCTAGGTCATGAGTCGGCTCACAAGGTTTCAGAACAAAACAATGTCAGGCAGACAGACGTACTGTACAATCACATTACAGACAGACCTCGCAAGAAAGACAGATGTGCTATATATACTTATTCTATATGAGGGATGGTGTGAGAGTATATGAAATACAGCACAGAGAACAATAAGAGTTCTTGTCTAGAGAGCGCGTCTGAAACTTTAATTTCGCTCTCTGATCAGGGATGATTTATTTCGTCCTTTGAAGCTCACTTTCCCCCAATTCACACCCTAGCACCTATTCAGTTACAGTGCAATAACAATGCCAAGCCAAGTGTGAACTGCATCATGGGTAAGTGGGTAAAGAGCTATTTCAGCCCTCTGTGTTAGTGACACTTCAGCCAAAGCTCCATCACATCAGTCAGAGCTGAGATAATGAAGTCTGAAGGGGAAGGATGGAAGCAATGCTGGCTTTTAGTTCTGAAGCAGAAACCAAGTGCCTTTATCATGGGCCTTATTCACTTTCTCGCTTTTACGCGCTTTCTGAAAGTCCGTCTATTCGCTGATCATCTGTCATGTGCTGTAAGATGATATGAAGGGCTGATGTCAGAGATTTTGCACAGGGCTTGGGTAAAAAAAAAGTAAGAATAGGTCATTTTTTGTGACTGTTAGTAAGAATATGCTTTTTAATATATTTTATCGCCATTGAAAAAAAAACTGCTTCAGATAACAGCAGTGGTGTAAAGAATTCTGAAAAATCATACTCAAGTAAAAGTACCATTACTTGCCTAAAAATGTAGTGCACGTAGAGTTAAAGTACCTGTTGTAAGTATTACTCAAAGTATGAGTAAAAAGTAGCCCTTTTTATAGTACTCATGAGTAGTGAGTATTACGCTGTAAAAAGCATTTACATCTAGGTTGTGGATAGTGTAAACGTAACATTCTGTAGTGCATTTAGTCATTGCCCAGCAGGCAAACGTCATAAGATGTTAATAATAGGTTAGATTTAGGTTTTTGACATCAGGTGACCAAAATACAATGTCTAACCAGCATCTAAGCACAACATTACTTTGATGTTTGTTGGTTAATTTTAGGTTGTCAGAAAGTGACCAAAATCCAACGTCAAGCCAATATCTTAAACCAATGTCATATTGATATCAGATATTGACATTTATTTGGCAGGTACAGTATGGCAACCAAAATCCAACGTCTGATAGACGTCATAGAGGTAACGTCCACACAACGCCAAGCTGTAACGTCATTAGACATGGATATTTGGTTGATTTTAGGTTTGATGTTGGACATTGACGTAGACCTGACATTGAGTTCTGACGTCAAACCGATTTTAATTTCCAAAAAAGATGCGACATCCCCATGACGTTGGGGTAGGACATATATCTGATGTCATGTTGACATCTTGTGCCTGCTGAGTGTTTAAGGCCATTTCGGTCATCATACACTAAAAAGCCGTCATCTTTTCATCAGTGACATGCATCTAAACCAGGGATGGGCAAACTTGATCTTAGAGGACCGGTGTCCCTGCAGAGTTTTGCTCCAACACTAATCAAACACACCTGAACAAACTAATCAGTGTCTTCAAGATCACTAGAAAGCTACAGGCAGGTGTATTTGATTAGGGTTTTAGCAAAACTGCAGAGACAACAGCCCTCCAGGATCAACTTTGCCCATCCCTGATCTAAACAGTTTCTGGGTCAATGTGTGTAAAGATTTTGGACATCTTCTTGGACACTATTAATGCTTTTAAACAGTTTGCTGCATTTATAAATCACCCATGACTTGAGGTAGTTCATTATGATGCAATTTTTCTTCTATGTGCAATTTGATTGGACAGAAATCACAGGACATTTGCGCAAATTGCGTCGCAGGATATCTATTTGTGTTTTTGCATTGACTTAACATGTAAATCACTTCAGCCATCTGTTGTGAACGCACCATAATGGTGGATGGCTGCTTCTCACTCAGGGCTGTTTATGCTAATGAGGAAGAGAGTGATATTCATATATTTAATTTAATGATTTTATTTGTCAATGAATTTTTTTCAGTGTTTTTGAGATAATCATTGTATTCTGACTCTTAGAGTAACCTGTGATGGGTGATTTCAACAGACATGCGATTCTCAAATACAACCTATTTTTTGTCATTAAAATATACAAGTTTGCATCTATGCACTGATGATTAAATGATTATATTAAAAAGATTGCACTCACTGTTTAACTATGTGCAATAGCATCTATTTAAATACACACTATAATTTGACTTTACATTTAGACTATGGGCAACGCAGTGGCACAGTAGGTAGTGCTGTCACCTCACAGCAAAAAGGTCGCTGGTTCGAGCCTCGGTTGGGTCAGTTGGCGTTTCTGTGTGGAGTTTGCATGTTCTCCCTGTGTTGGCATGGGTTTCCTCTGGGTGCTCTGGTTTCCCCCACAGTCCAAAGACATGCAGTATAGGTGAATTGGGTAGGCTAAATTGTCCATATTGTATGAGTGTAAATGAATGTGTTTCCCAGAGATGGGTTGTGACTGGAAGGGCATCTGCTGCATAAAACATATGCTGGATAAGTTGGTGGTACATTCCTCTGTGGCAACCCCAGATTAATAAAGGAACTAAGCTGAAAAGAAAATGAATGAATGAATTTAGGCTATGTAGATACACTGAAAACCCCCAATAAATCATCCCAAACTATGGGAATTAATTGATGACTATAATATCCATTCATTTATGCATACAGTTTTGGTCTGTGGTTCACTATAAACAAGAGATTATAGCCCAAAACCTAGGTAGATTCATTTGTATGCAGTTTTCTTTAAAGAGCGCCTATTTATGGGGTTTTAAAAATGATCATCCATGCAGTGTGTAACACAGCACTAAGTGAATGAAAACATTCAGCCGAGGTTTAAATCTGAAAGTGCACCGTGTTTAAAACTACTGATTGTTTAACGAACTGAATGAATGAATGGAGTTGGGTTTGGTCTTTTGCCTGAATGCATCAATGCCAATACGGTACATCACCAAATATGTAGTGCCAGATCCGGTAAAACATGAACGCACTTTCCCTTCAGACACTAACGAAGCGCGGGGATCATGGGACTGATCATAGTGTGAAGATGACGAACACTTACAGATGGAGATTTGGCTGGGGGAATATAGGGTTAAAGTTCATTTTCACAACAACACCACAGTATAGCCAACCTAGTGCTGTGTTGTTTGTTCCTGTCATTTTTCAGATTTTTGATACAATAACGTATGCTGCAATGTGGGATTCATCGGCCATTTGCTATTAAAGTAAGGAGAAGCAGAGACTTTTAAATATGGGACTTTGTCGCTGAACAAATCATATGGGAGTTACAGGGATAATAAAATAAATGCATACTATAAAACAATTAAAATTTTTCTATCCAAAAATGCAAATAAACTTTATGTGCAAAACTGGATAATCGAATAAAAGACGTGCGAATAAAGCAGCGTTTCCATCCAATGAGCCAAAGCTAACAAAATCGTCACTTCCTGACTAACTGGCGGCAAATATCAACAGTAAAAGCAGAATTTGCTGTGGTATTAAAAGCTGCGTCAATCTATTTTTTATATAATAAATGACTTTATTTTAGTGAACGCGCGGTGGCGTTTGAAGGCGCTCTTGATTCTGAAGGCCATTAATAATATAATAACACTAATACTGAAACGGTAAGGCATTTTAAAATGACCAAAACAACATTATAGATGTTTTACAATGTGCTCAGCCTGCTGGTTTATCCATTTACACACATTTTTATCATCATATGATCTCTTATAACAAAATCACATTACCTTTTTGAATGCGCATACTGGAATTTGTGCGATAAAAGTGTTTCCATCGTAGTTTGTGCGCATCTTCTCTCTCGAATAAACAGTT
>CAIGQZ010000217.1:6053596-6065832 GCA_903798205.1 Danio tinwini | reverse complement strand
ATATATATATATATATATATATATATATATATATATAGTATATTATACTATATAATGCTGTTTTCACATGCTATTTGCACATAAAAAGATTCATGAACATTTTGAGTTTGCTCGCTTCCTTTGTGCGTCAAATTCGTTTCACAATAGATGCGGATTCGGGTCAATGGCAGGGCTTCTGTCTGCCTGGTGACTCTAGCTTTGTTGCTAAATGGCTAACATGGATTTTATTGAGAAAATAGCTGTGTGTATGTGCTTTAGGAAGACTGAAAAACAGCGTTGATTCATTTGGAGCCGTGCCTGAGTCTATTAGATCCATTCTGAGGTGCACCCAGCTCTGTGAGCTCCTGAACTCCTCCAGAAACTGTACATGGATGATGGAAGCTTTCAGCTGTGCTTCCGACTGAGTTGAGCCCAGTTTGATGAACTGTTGTCCGGTGTCTGCAGGAGGATTTCCCATGGGACACCAACAACAGACGCTACGTCAGAATCACTCCCCTAGAAGAGAAAGGTCCTGATTGGTTAACACTGCGCAAATTTCTGCTGAAGTGCAGATTTTCCAACTCAATCGATTTGCGCGTCAATCGTACAAAATGCAAAACTCGCATCGCTTCATTCACGCCACCTCATTTGCTTGTATCACACCACAATATGTCTGTTTGCGTCTTTGCATTGAATTAACAAGTAAATCACTCACGATTGGCGCCTCCATGTCTGGTGTGAGCACAGCATAAGAATGTATATATCAGTGGTGGGCAAACTTTTTAGACTTGAGGGCCACATCAAGTTTTTAAACCAAGTGAAGGGCCACATGTCAAATCCTTCAAAAAATAACTTTTATTTATAGTGGCAGTATGCATGGAACATATAATATCGGACAGAATCATGTCACATTAACACAAAACAGATTTCTTTAATAGTTATTGTAGACTTTATCAGCCTGCTATAACGACAAACTGTGCGTTAAAGTGGGGAAAACACGAGCATTAACGCCATTATCATGATGGACTCATTCAGTAGCGAACTTGAGTTTATGTGACTTACACTTTTTGTTGAAAAAAGCTCTTTATGTAATTTTTTTGCTGCCGCCATCCTCACCTGTGTGTGTCACACACCTCACACACCTCATTCTTGCACAGGAAATTCACCTGCGCTGTTTTGGCGCTGCTTTTCTAAATGCAGCTACAGCCTGACAGCAGGGAAAGCCACAGCCTTTCTAGGTTAACATGTCTAGGTCAATATTGACAGCGCAATTTTTTTTTAAGGGCATTAAATTATTGGTGGGGACATTTTCCTCCGCGTCCCCTCCGTTCATGCTAATTCTACTCCCCTGATTTTTAGCAAGATGGTCCTCGTATAGCTGTTCTCTCTTTCCTGTTTGTTATTGTGGGCATTCCACAAAGTTCGGTTGCGCAATTCTGATTGGGTAGTACGAAAGTGTGCTCACTTGATTGGCTAGTAAGGCTGTCACACACAGACGACCGTCACACACAGAGTCATGCATTTGCTCTGAGCGGGGGAAGTTAAATAGTATATATGTCATATTGCAGCCTCTTGCGATTGCTATTCAATTTCGATTAATTGCACAGCCCTATCCGAATGTGTGTTCTAATTCTACTGGTTGCACTAACTGTACCGCGTTCACTTGTATTGTTACTCAGAAGCAGCATTTTAAAAACTCCCTCACGGGCCGGATGAAAGTGTTCAGCGGGCAGCATTTGGCCCGCGGGTCGTAGTTTAACCACCTCTGGTATATATTATATAATTCAGTTTGGATGTCTTGTTATCTCACAGAATAGAGCGCAAAATCAATGTGGAAAGGAAAGGTGTATTTGGTCTAAATTTACTCTAAGAGGGGGAAAGAAGAATATATGAATGACCCATGCACATTTTTAGAAATCTTCCTCTTCAATGGCATTGTTTTTCTAGCAACATGTTTTTTGACTCAAGAGTGGAGCAAAATGTCACTCACATGATTTTGTCCAAAAGCAAACCACAACCATTAAATCAACCTGCCATTTTGTTCAACAAACAAGCTTTACAGTGGAGTTAGTAGATTAACATTGGAACTTTTCACAAGAAACTTTATTTCACAAAAATCGTTCTTGAAATGAACTTGTAAGGCAGACAGCAGGGGTAGGTCTTGCAAAAGGTCAATTCCCAGTGCACAAAATCAAGTCATGCCCTACTTTTTCTTTTCTTTTTTATTTTAGAGATTTTTCACTTGGATATATGTCGCAATAAGAAAGCAAGTACTACTAAAACCTTACTTTGAACTCAAACTTTACACATTTTATTTTCACACTGGTGCATAGCAGAAACAATAGAGATATAATGGAGGATAATGACAGATTTCTGAAAAATGCCTTGACATTGTACTCTCCAGGAGGACTCATGAGAAGTGAGATCATCCCCTCCCCCATCACCTACTGTCCTCACATGCCTGTTTCCTAGGGTTGATTTACTTATTATGGGCTCTTTCTCCTTCATTCCAGTGTCACTGCACACAGATTAGATGGGTTTCATGGACGTCATATAACAGCCAGTCAATCCATCATGGATGTTTTTTTTTTCTTTTGCCATCTGTTGATGTCTTTGTGTCTTCCGAGTTGTAATTTGTCAATCCTCTTAAAGATATAGGGTTGGTATCAGGCAAAATCGTCATATGTTCAAAGTTGTAACATTTTAGCAAAATCAAACCCTGTATGTTATAAAATGAAGAACTGTCGAAGGTATGAAAACTATAAACCAAAAAGATTTGTGCTTTACCTTTAAAAGCAAATAGCTGTAGTTGGTTTACATATGTTTTCATGAACTTATTTGTTAAACCGTTTATAGGTAGCTACATGAGCTATTATATATATATATATATATATATATATATATATATATATATATATATAATTCTTTTTTTTTGTTTGTTTATAAATGTATTTGCCAAAAACAACCAGTTCTAAAAGATTAATTGCAATTCATTGGCTATTTAAAACATTACTATGACTAGATAGCAAGTGCTAGCCTCATTCATACTAGCAGCGACTTTGTAGCTGCCTGACGCTCTGGGTGGCAACCTGCTGCAAATGCAGGTCTGTGTAGGTCTACAACAAGGAGAATACAACTGGCCTCTGAGCGAGCTGAGAGAGGATCATGTGAGCTCTACTGGTGCTCCTATTGGCTGTCACTCAAAAAGTCACTCTTCATTTGCATGAAGTAGAAGGATTCTCAACTTTGTCGCTTTGCTCGACACACCCACCTGGTCATCAACGGTCACTGGCTCTTGTGTAAATGGAAGTCGCTGGAAGAACGGTCGGTTTGCCGCTGCGAGTTGCTTGTAGTTTGAATGAGGCTTAAGGGTGTACTCACACTAGGCACGGTTGTCTTGAACCGTGCCCAGACACGATTGTCCCCCCTCCCCTTTTCCTCCTTGGCCCGCACTCACATAGCATTCTTTGCCTTCCAAGCCTGAGCATGCTTACGTCATTGATGATGCGACCGTTCAGTTTAACAGAAGAGAAGCGCTCTCACGCTGTACAATGGAGATTGCTTAAGTTATATTGTTTTGTCCT
Organism: Danio tinwini; assembly: GCA_903798205.1. Classification (NCBI taxonomy): domain Eukaryota; kingdom Metazoa; phylum Chordata; class Actinopteri; order Cypriniformes; family Danionidae; genus Danio; species Danio tinwini. The sequence goes on along the minus strand of CAIGQZ010000217.1, from coordinate 6,062,269 downwards.
AATTTAAGTCGACACAGTCAAATCTTTTGCTGAACAGATCTACCACTTTTGATGCTCATCAATAAAAGTCATTGTGCTGCACGTCTTAAGAGGTTTGCTGATGGTGGCAGCTGTTGTGCAGCGGGGGGTTGTACCTTTAATAAACTATGACAGTTTGTGTTTATTGAAAAATAAGAATGATTAATAAATCCATATGAAATAGTCCCTTAAAAGTGGCACCAAGTCTTCAGTTTCGTGCTCAGGCATGCTTTGCACTCACACTACAAGCGTATTGCGCCAAAGTCCAACCGAACCATGCTCTGGCACACCTCTTTCAACCAGACCAGGGCTTTACAGCACTCACACTTGTCAAACGAACTGGGAAATGGGGGTCAAATGTGCCTGAGAACAGTTCGGATAGCCTAGTGTGAGTACACTCTTAGGGGCCGATCAAACCAAATGCACTTTTTGCATTAAGAGGCTCCTTTTTTAAATAGTTTACTAACGGTAAAATATGAAAACCATACCAATATATCAACAGCAACACTCACACACAATAGTACAGTGGCTGGGAAGTGCAAAACAATATCACAACGTGTGAAACACTTTTACAAAGCTCGGGACAAATTTACATTTTGAAAAACATTTTTACCTATCATAAAACAAGACTCAAAACACTTTTACCAGTCCCGAAACAAATTTACAATTACAGATTCTTACAGAAAGGGAATGTACCACACACTGGAAGTGAAGCGGCATGCACCACACACCGGAAAATATCAGCTCGCGTGACTTTGTAGACGCAGGTTAACATGAGTCTACAACTATGAAAATCATGGTTTGACCAAGTGTGATAAAACATCATTTTGTCATTTAGAGCTATACTGAGAAAATATCAGGGTGAGAGTTTGTAGAAACATGTAAACGCAAGTACATGGAATCAATCAAAGCACAGCATATGTTGACTAATAAAGATATCAAAACCAGTTTCAATATCTAGTCCTGAACAGCTCAGTTAGATAGGTCTATTGATACCCATGCTGAACCTTTTGACTTGGGTTCGAATCCCGTTGATGACATGTTAATTATAATAATTTATTTATATTATTTTGGTTATATACTGTTCTGCCACACAAATATTAAAATCAATAATGTTTACAATGGCACTGACACCAAGTAATAAGAATATTTATTTGGAATATTTATTCCATCAGGTCCGGTCCTTTATAAACTCCAAACACCGACCACACAAAAAGCAAAACCGCGTTAAGCTGCTCATGTGTTTGCCACAAAACGGGCAAAACATCCCTCGACCGCAGTCCACATTCTGTCACCATAAACTTTATTTATGCCATTTACTCCACAACACAAATTTACCGCGCTCAGCACCAATGACAACAACACTTTTCCCCGTGTCACTCCCGGTGTGCGGTACATGCCACGTCACTTCCAGTGTGGTACATTCCCTTTCCGTAAGAATCTGTAATTGTAAATTTGTTTCGGGACTGGTAAAAGTGTTTTGCGTCTTGTTCATTTTTTTCTAAAATGTAAATTTGTTTAGTTATTATAAAATTTTTTTTTCTGTCATTGTGTTTTATGATAGGTAAAAATGTTTTTCTAAATGTAAATTTGTCCCGAGCTTTGTAAAAGTGTTTCACACTTTGTGATATTGTTTTGCACTTCCCGGCCACCGTACAATAGGCAGCTGATTCACTCATTGCCTAGCAACATAAAAATCGCACTACACTTGTCAACAAAAAGGCATTGCGGTGCGCCACATGTTTTTGGAACGGAAAAGCACGTTTGGTATGATCAGCCCCTTTCTCTACTTTGCGTTTACAGAAATAGCGTTTCTTCAGTAACAGTGTCCTTCTTTCAAGCAATATGAAATGTTGAAATAAGGTGATAGGATGGGCGTCACAGTGGTGCAGTGGGTAGCACGATCACCTCACAGCAAGAAGGTCGCTGGTTTGAGCCCCGGCTGGGTCAGTTGGCATTTCTGTGTGGAGTTTGCATGTTCTCCCCATGTTTGCATGGGTTTCCTCAGGTTTCCCCCACAGTCCAAAGACATGTGCTATGGGTGAGTTGAAAAAAGCAAAATTGGCCGTAGTCCATGTGTGTGAATGCAAGAGTGTATGGGTGTTTCCCAGTCTTGTGTTGCAGCTGGAAGGGCATTCGCTGCGTAAAACATATGCTGGCGGTTAATTCCTCTGTGGCAAGCCCTGATTAATAAAGGGACTAAGCCGAAAAGAAAATGAATGGATAAATGAATAGAGATAGGATGTTTTATGCCCACCTACAGTGATAGTTTTGCTTTCAAGTCATAATTTGATTTTGATTGATTAATTAAATCGAATCATTTAGTTTAAAGACCCTTGCATTAGTATACATTTCAGTTCATGCATTTCCTTGGGTACTGTTTTTGTAGGAGCTCGCTCTCTTTCTCTCTCTCTTCTTTCTTTTCCCCAATCTTCACCAAAATTGGGTCAGATCATTTTCAGAGCATGCCTTACAAAAATGACTGAATGGATTTTTGATTTCCATCCCCATTCCTTTATAAATCTATAATGAATTTGACAGAAAGGCCCCCAAACTAGAACCAAGAAGACATTATCTTAGTTATTCTTCTACGGTATGTATTGAAATTTGGATATTGTACCATGGCCTGATAAACATGAAGATGCAAGGTACACCAAAGTAAAAAAAAGCCTAAATAGCTTTAATAGTCTAAAATTATGCTCCTCCAATTATCTGAATCTTTCAGTCAGGCTTAATGTGGATCTCTGCCATTCCAGAGCCCGGCCTCATAATTAGTATGAGCTATATTTTATTATTACATCTCGTTCAAGGGCAAAAGGCCACGACATCTTCCCCAGATGAGCTGTTTGGCTCAAACACAATATGCCATTTGTAACTACTTCCTCCCACTGAATCCAAAATACATTAGAATATTCAAAGACCTTTTAAACTCTCCAAATTCAGCGAGCAGGTTTTTACAACCTCCAGCATGTTTGGAAGATTGACAGCATTGATCTGCAAAAGAGTATCAATAGGTGTTGGAGGCTAAAGCCCAAAGTATACTTGGATTTATTTGTATATATGTTTTTTTTTTTTTTTTTTTTGCACAATAAAGACTTTCATCATTCACCATTGTACAATCATTTTCAATAGGGTGCAACAAGGTCCAAGCCATCTGCAAGCAAAATATGTTATATAATAAATCAAATAAAAATACAAGTTATATAAAAAGCGACAGCTTAAGCAAACAAGACATGTATTGCTTTTGCCTAAAGCTATCAACCGTTTTCTCAGAGGATGACAAGCTGACAAAACATTTCTGCAACTCTGATACAAATTTTATTTATGAAGAAAATTAAAAAGCACTGTAGTGTTTGTCTGAGGTGATTAGTCTACCCAAATGTGTAAAACATATTCTATACAAAATACGAGGCAGATTAGTCAGTTCTTGTCATGTTACTCGCAGTGTGCTCGTGGCATTGTAAAGATGTTTTCAGCTGTGTGTGCCTGGATGGCGCGAGTGCATTGCTCTCAATATACAAGCTAACTGCACGCTATTATTGGAAATAGTGGGCTTGCGGAAAAGATGCGATATATGAACAGACGTCATTATTTACAATCTCCAGCAGTTGATCTTTTTCTTGCACAACTGCATTCACCTGATTTGTTGACATTTGTTCAAAAGACCCCCCCCCCCACTGACAAAGGTCCAGAATTTGTCCCATACCTGAGCTCATTTGTCCTATTGTGACTGCTATTCCATCATAAATTGTGAAAATAACCCAATTATTTGTTATGAGTCCAACATCTGTGCAAGACAACATACAATCTGATGAAAGAAAGTCATCTTTTACTACTAATCTACTGTATTGTTGTTAAACTAAGAATTCTAAATTATTCTAAATCTTGGAACTTATTCATGAAACAAAAAATGATCATTAAAAAGGTGTGAAGCTCCCATATTAAAGTTCATTTTAATACTAGTCAGGCTATTGTTATCCGTTAATTTTTACTTTAACTTTTTTTAAACATTATTATTGTTTATTTATTTTTTTATAGAAACTGCCAAATTCTTACTGAGGAAATGTTGAATGTGCTGGCCACATTGTTATTTGCCTAATAAATAAAAATAAAAACTACAACTTTTTTTTTTTTTTATAAAAAAAAAAGAATTCTGTTTTTTTCTTAATGATAAATCATGTAATAAATTAGTATTTTAAAGTATGTTTTTTTTTTTTTTTTAATCTTTAAGCAAATGTTTTGGTAGAACAAAAAGTTTGGCGCTGATGATCAGCCGACAAGCTATTTAAACAAAAAAAGTGCTTAAAATGTCCTTAAAATGCAGTTTTTAAACCTCATAATTAATCAGTAAATGCAAATAACTGCATTAAGGTCCACTTTTTAAGAAAAAATAACAACCCTTTTTACCAGGCTGGCTACGCGCCTGGACTGGTACCGGTACGAGGTTGGGGACCACTGTTCTAAAGGATCTAGGATTGCTAAAGATGTTTTCACATGCACATTTGCCCAGCTTGGCCAGATTCTGCTTGAAGCCATGTGTCTTTGGATGCAGAGCCATGGGCAAATTTACAAAAAATGTCTTGCACTCAAAGCAAACTTTCACCAACACCGCAATGACGTCAAATTTACTGCACTCACCCAAGCAAACTTGCGGACGATTCAGTTATAAATCAGCCTTTAGTCTCATGCAGTATCTGCTCTTTTTTTTCCTCTCTCTCCAAATGTGTGGATATTTTTCAATCCTATGACACAAGAAATCGTACAGTTTGTTATACTTTTTGCTGTCTTCAGTAGTTTGTTGCTGTTTATGTTCCATCTACTCATTTTTTTCTGACTGTGAAACAACAAATCAGTTTGTTAGTACCTTGTTGACAAGTGTTAACACCTTGTTGACAAAGCAAGTGCAAAAAAAAAAAGCTTGCATTTGCAAGCTGCATGTAGACTTTGAGTGGCTACAAACACTGAGCTCTACACACACAGCACACACTTTTTTTTAACATGACTAAAATTGTCAAGCATTGAACACTTTTTTTTCTCCAATGGAAATAGTCCAAACAAAGCTGCAGCAGAATGTGTGTGCGCATGTTTGGTTGTCTTTTTGTTCTTGAGCATGTGAATCATTCAAGTGAGTCATTGATTCAGTGATTCATTCATAAAGACAGTATTGTGCTTTGGGTGCTTCTCAAATGAACTTTCCTTATAAGGCTTCAAGGCCTTCTCTGCAGCGAATGTTAGAATGATGAAACAGTGTTTCAGCCCTGGCGATCATGACCTGAAAAGAAGAATACTTAATTTATTATTAAAAAATCTGTATGTTAACTGACATTCTATTAATTTAATATATTAATCTAATAATAAAGTTAATGGTTTACATTAGCTTGAATTATGTTATTTAAAAGAAAACATAATGCTTTTGTTTACAGAATAATTTTACTGTCTGTTTATATAATACAATTGAACTCATTGCTGATTCATGTTTACCTAATTATGTTTTTGTACATTTGGCTGAAAAAAAGATACAAAAGCTGTCTACCTAGGATCCTTAAATTTGTAGTTAATACACACAAATACATACATGAATACATTTGAAATATATTCATTCATTCATTTTCCTTTGGCTTAGTACCTTATTTTTTATATAACTATTCCTGCTTTATGCAGCGGATAAATAAAGGAACTTTTGTTGTCAAAAAATGTAGCTACACATCGCACTAATGCATAGTGCAGCTCTGTGATTGGTCGGCTTGGTATCACTGACGAGTGTGGGCGGGACCAAGAGTTGCGGTAACCGGTTGAAGCGAGTGTTTACAAGTGTGGAATTCCATTAAGAAGCTTCAAATGGAAAGTTTTGCTTTGTGTTTGTTTACCTTATGATTAAAGTTGTTGTACATCCACTGGTTCCTGCCACAAAATGAGCGAGTTTGAGCCACTTGTGCATTAAGGTAGTGTTCAGAAAAAAAACAAAACAAAACACCAGCAAAGAAACTCGACATAGAGGAACATAACCTACTGCCAGCTAGCGTTCGAAAGTGTTATTGCAGAACAACACAAACAGCGCCCAGAAGTATAAATGCATGGCTAAGCACAATGCATGTGCTGTGGGTCACGCCCATCACTCGACGCAGAAGTATAAACCAGCCTTAAGCCAAAGAAAAATGAATGAATGTTAGACATTTCAGCACTACTAAAATAAGTGGGCCACTATAGCTCAAGGAAACTTAAGGTAAACGATTTGACTCTTTTAATCATTCTCTCCCCTCATGCTCCATCAGTCTGCAGCTCTCGGGCAGATGAAGAGAAGTTTCCAGAAAACAGTGTGGACATGTACAAAACCTATTCAGCATGGGCTGCATTTAAAGATTACCAGTGCTGAGGAAATACATCATGTTACACCAGAGGAAATATTTGATTAAATTTGCCTAGAAATGGATTCAGTTGTGCTTCACAAATGGAAGCGAGGGCACGCGACAGGGGTTTGATAAATGAGTTCCCCTCGCCCTAGTCTCGAAAGGCAGATTCTCGGTGAGTTTACAAATGTGGGAAACTGCAGCGTGATGTCAGAATGTGATCTTTGCCACTTACTGGAGCTCTGCAGTTTGCCATTTATCTCAGTCTCTGTGTGCTGACTGACATGTATGAATGTAAACTGCTTTCTTGAGCTTCCCTTTATGCATTATTAGTATTTAGTATTTGTTATGCTCTTTTTCAGTCTATCCCACCATTTTGAATGTAATTTAACTAGCATTTTAGTTTTTGTAACCCATGTTGGTGTGTGTGTGATGTATTTTTTTTATTAAAAATCACATTTTATATTTTAATATAATTAAGATACTGTATTTTAATTCAATGTTTCATTAGTAAATGGTAGTTAGTTTAGTAGTAATTTTGTAATGCCATATTATACAGAAGTCATAATTCATGTGTGACCTGTTTTTGAGCACAGATCTGAAAATTAAATTTCTGACAGAAAATTTTGTAAATCTTAGGTGCTTTGAAGGACAGATTTATGTTTTCAGTAAGAGCGAAATTAGTTTCCCATTTTTGGCTTAATATAACAATATATTTATAATAAATATAATTTGTAAATTAAATAAAATTAACTTTTTTTATTAATTTAAATATAATTTTATTATTTGGCCTTAAAATAAAAGCGATATTAAATTAAACTAAATTAAATTTAAAATAAAATAATTTGGCTTTAAAATAATGCTAAATAAATAAACTAAATGAAAGGAAAAGTAATATAAAATAAATTGACAATAAAATGAAATAAATATGAAATTAAACCTAACTACATACATTTTTAAGACAATATTTAGATTGTAAATTGATATAAAATTAATATTACATTAAACTAAATAAATTTTTAAATAAAATAAAATAATTAGGCTATATAATAAAATGAATAAAAAATGAAACCAAATTTACTTTAAAATAAAGTAATTGGGCTTTTAAAAATAAAATGAATATTAAAATAAATTCAACTAAATTAAATTTTAAATAAAATAATTTGGCTTTAAATAAAAATTAAATAAATATTGAATTAAACTAAAATAAAAAAAATATGAAATACAATAATTAGGTTTTAAAATAAAATGAAATTAATATTAAAATAAATTATACCATAAACTAAATTAAATGTTAAATAGTATAAAATTATTAGACTTTAAAATAAAATAAATAATACATAAAACTAAATTTTAAATAAAATAATGTGGCTTTAAAATAAGTTATATAATAATAATAATAATAATAATAATAATAATAATAATAATAATATAATATATTATATACCACATGCCATATATTCTACATCCCTAATCCTACAGTACATAACACCTCAACCCAATGACTACCTTAATAACTATTATTATGCAGCAAAATTAGAAGTATTTTGAGCTAAAGTCATATAGTTATAAGTGAGAAAATGTACCTTAAATTAAAGTGTGACCAATGTAAATCTGAAAATGAAAGAATATTCCTTCATGACTGGAAGGTAATGGAGAAAGCAGAGTGAAGAGAGAAAGAGAGAATGGGAAAAAAAGGATTTCTGTACAGTATAGTGGCTGTAGACATTTTGGCTGGCACTGAGAAACTAAAGCGGAGCGGAAATGTCAGCTGAGCTCTCAAACAGTCACACATCCTAAAGTCTGCAGAGTCTTTGATTGCAGGAATCTTTTTTTTTTTTTCCTTCAGACTTCATTATCTCAGCTCTGACTGATGCAATAAGCTTTGGCTGGAGTGTCACATAAAGCACAAAGCACTGAAATGACACTGTAACCACTTACCCATGATGCAGTTCACACCAGCGATGGCACTGTTATTGTCACTCAAACTGAAGAGAGTCTTATCTGCTTGTTAATAATGGCCGGGGAAGGAAGAGACGCTGAACAACTTGTTGCACATTGGAAACTGGAATCCAGGCTCCTTACAGCAACAGATAGCAATGCATCCGGGTAGATAATTGAAGATGATAATCTAGAACTCACTTTCAACTCATAAATGTTTGTTGCTTCGCTTTGTTGTTGTTGCTGTTACAGTATTATTATAATAAAACTGTGTAATAGTATTGCATAATATTAAAATAATAGGCACAATTCATAGGTGGTATTATTATTATTATTATTATTATTATTATTATTATTATTATTATTA
>CAIGQZ010000217.1:6041326-6053586 GCA_903798205.1 Danio tinwini | reverse complement strand
TTATTATTATTATTATTATTATTATTATTATTATTATTATTATTATTGTCTTAGTCCTCTTCTTATTAATTAAATTATTATCGTTTTTATAATATCTAAAGTATTGATTAATATTAATAACAGATATTTACATAATAATAATAACAATAATAATAATAATAATATTAATAATAATAATAATAATACTAATAATCACTTTTATTGATGTTGTTGTTGTTGTTATTATTATTTATTATTAGTAGTAGTATTTTTGGTATATTATTATCATTATCTTAGTCTTTTTCTTAAGTTATTATTTTAATAATGTTAAAAAAATTTTGAATGATATTAATAACAGATGCTTCTAAATTAATAATAATAATAATAATTATTATTATTATTCATTTATAAAAGATTTATAATTACAATACTAATTCTTCTTCTTCTTCTTCTTCTTCTTCTTCTTCTTCTTCTTCCTCTTCCTCTTCCTCTTCCTCTTCCTCTTCCTCTTCCTCTTCCTCTTCCTCTTCTTCTTCTTCTTCTTCTTCTTCTTCTTCTTCTTCTTTTCCTCCTCTTCCTCTTCCTCTTCGTCTTCTTCTTCCTCTTCTTCTTCCTCTTCCTCTTCTTCTTCCTCTTCTTCTTCCTCTTCCTCTTCCTCCTCCTAATGATAATATTACCATACATTTTATCATGGTTGATATAATAATATTTTGTGGTTGATATAATAATAAACACATAAATAATAATAAATACATAAATAATGATAATAAATTAATTAATAATCATTCACAGAGATATTTTTGTTTTGTTAAGCATTAAAATTATTATTATTATTATTATTATTATTACAGTTCATTATGGTTGATATAAAATAGTGATGATAATAATAATAATAATAATAATAAACACATAAAATGATAATAAATACATTAAGAATCATACACAGAGATATTTTTGTTTTGTTAAGCATTTCAATTATTAATTTTATTATTATTCCTAATAATAATATTATAATACATCGCATCATGGTTGATATAAAGTAGTAGTAATAATAATAATAATAATAATAATAATAATAATAATAATAATGATAATAATAATAATAATTAATATTATTATTATTATTATTATTTGTTTTGTTAAACATTTAAATTATTATTAATGTTATCATAAAATACATCATGGTTGATAATAATAATAATAATAATAATAATAATAATAATAATAATATTAATAACAGACCAATTTGAATATTGTTGTCAATATGACCACTACAATACTCATGTCAATTTGCTACCCGATAAGATAGCTCTGAGTTTGCCATAATAAATGCTCATTATTCTTGTTTTTCACCCAACCAAACTGCTTCACAACCCATTGTACCACCACAACGGTATTTACTCTGCATCCACAGTATGCAGCATAACAAAAAGCAAATGAAAAATGTCAGCTTCAGTTGAGGGAGCATGGTAGTAAAATCTTTGAGTTTCAGAATGAAGAGTCCACAGAATGATCAATCGACGTGCACTTTTCTGAAAAAGATGTGACTAAAGGTGATGTATGGCTTTTTTTTGTAAACAGTTATGTGGTTTGAGTGGCAGTAGTGCTCACGGCTTATCTCTCACTTTGAACTCTTGCTTATTTATTCTGAAACATAAGCGTCAACTCGGTGAGTCATTGCTGTGCTTTCTTATGCGGAAAAACAGCGGTAATTGATCGTTACCACGCGTGGATCCGCCATTCACCGACGGTTTTAGCAACAGTCCCCGCCGAGTAAAATGCTTCTTGCCGTCCTCTCAAATCCTCAATGACCTTTCCAAAGCCTGTCAATTACAGGAAACCAATTAACATATTGTACTCAGTCCAGTTATTTTCTTCTTCTCACTTTCACTCCTTCTTCCCGTTTTTTTGTCTCTTGGGTAACTGCTGGGGAGACTTGAGCTTCACAAATTAGTGGTGTGAGCTGGAGGACTCAATTACCTGGAAAAGGTCTCGTCCATGACACTGCTGTTCACAGCCTGCAGAGGAAAGCGGGGATTGGCGCTGAGGGGGAGCAGTTGGGTGAGAGAGGATGATAAAAAAGGAGATGGACGGATGATAGGGGGTAAGAGAGGAAGTGGACGAGGAAGAAAGGGAAAGAGAAGGGGAGCAGGTGATTTGATGTGGAGTGCTGTGGTTTACTTTGCGCCTCTGCCAAAAAAATACGAGTGTGCATCGTGGGTAACTGCTTTACAAACTGGCTGCTGTCCATGGTGCTTTATTTGAGTTTCAGTTATATTCAGTATACATTTGTAACATTTAAAGTGAACAGTGAACACATTCCTAACAGAATTAAAATGAATACATAAAGATGTGTTGTGGTTGTTTACATGGGTAAGATGTACAGTAGGTTTTAAAACTTTGAGGTGATTTGTGAAGACATGTCCTGTGTCCTTGTAATTCGTAACTGTTAAAAATCATACTTAACAGGATCTTTTCATGTTATCAATTTGTCAAAGGTTTCCTAAATACATTACTTCAATGGAGAGTTATCATACACCAAAAAACTAGTATATACACTCATACATATAAAAACTGTATGTACACTCAGCGGCCACTTTATCAGGTACACCTTATTAGTACCGGTACTGAAAATATTCCTCAAAGATTTTAGTCTATGTTGACATGATAGTGTCACACAGTTGCTGCAGATTTGTTGACTGCACATCCACGATGTGAATCTCCCACTCCACCATTCCACCACATATCAAAGTTGCTTTATTGGATTGGGATATGGTGACTGTGGAGGCCATTTGAGTACAGTGAACTCATTGTCATGTTCAAGAAACCAGTCTGAGATCATTTGCACTTTATGACATGGCGTGTTATCCTGCTACAAATAACCATCAGAAGATGGGTACACTGTGGTCATTAAGGGATGGACATGGTCAGCAACAATACTCAGATAGGCTGTGGTGTTGACACAATGCTCAGTTGGTACTAGTGGGCCCAAAGTGTGTCAAGAAAATATCCCCCACACCATTACACCACCACCACCAGCCTGAACTGTTGATACAAGGCAGGATAGATCCATGCTTTCATGTTGTTGATGTCAAATTCTGACCCGACCATCCGAATGTTGGTGCAGAAATCAAGACTCATCAGACCAGGCAATGTTTCTCCTATTTTCTATTGTTCAATTTTGGTGAGCCTGTGTGAATTGTAGCCTCAGTTTTCTGTTCTTAGCTGACAGGAGTGGCACCCGGTGAGGTCTTTTGCTGTTGTAGCCCATCTGCCTGAAGGTTCGACGTGTTGTTTGTTCAGAGATACCTTTCTGCATACCTCTGTTGTAACAAGTGGTTATTTGAGTTACTGTTGTCTTTCTATCAGCTCAAACCAGTCTGGCCATTCTCCTCTGACCTCTGGCATCAACAGGGCAATTGTGCCCACAGAACTGCCGCTCACTGGATATTTTCTTTTTCAGACCATTCTCTATAAACCCTAGAAACCAGCCCGTCTGGCACCAACAACTTTCTTCCCTATTCTGATGCTCAGTTTGAACTGCATGTTTATATGTTTAATTGCATTGAGTTGCTGATATGTGATGGGCTGATTAAAAATTTGTGTTAACTAGCAGTTGGACAGATGCACCTTATAAAGTGGCCGGTGAATATATATATATATATATATATATATATATATATATATATACCTCAACATTTATTCTCCTTTATGTGATTGCAGGTACCCATTGACTTCCATGAAAAAAAAAATAGGTAGCATCACCAGCATTCTTCAAAATATCTTGTTTTGTGTTCAACAGATAAAAAAAAAGATTTTGAACAAGTGAAGTTGTGAGTGAATGGTGAAAATGTAAATTTTTGGGTAACTATCCTTTTAACCATTGTTGTGCTGTTGGGGATGTTTTGATCCTCTGGGATAATTTTGAGGCTTTATTTGACCACAACTTTCTCTGTGTGTTCAGCAAATGGAATATTTTTTCATGACAACTTTTTTTGACACATTTATTATTTTTAAAAACAATAATTACATTTTAAAAACAATACTCTTGGCAAAGTGACTACCCATTTGTTATGTTTGTGGGTGTTTTTGCCCTATTTACTTTCATTAAAATGACATTTTATACTTTATATAAAATCTAGAAACTAAGCTTGTTTTGCACTGTGACTGGTGATCAACACTAAAAATTACAAGTTGTATCTCTTCCCAACAGGGCAAACCACCCACAATCAAGAATGCATGATTATTTGGTGCCATGCCTTTACAATAAAAAAAAATTAGTTTTAATGGAAGTCCATGGAGCAAAAACAGCCATGAACATAACAAAAGGTAGTTAATTTGAACAGTACACAAGGGCTAATACATTCATTATATTCTCAGCATTACAGAGGGATGGTTCAGTGAGGGGAAGATATAAAAAGAAGATGGACAGATAGAAGTGAGAGAGAAAGTGAAAGTGGAGTGGGAAAAGGGGATAGAAAAAAAACAGGTGATTTGATGTGGAGTGGTGTGGTTTGCTTTGCAGCTCTGCCAAAAAACACGAGCAGAACTTTTGGTCGCTGTCCATGGTGCTGAACTGCTTAACAAACCACTGGCTGCTGTCCATGGTGCTGAAACCCTTGTGTCAAGCATGTGCCAATGTCTGCAATGATTAAAGGGCCATCTGCTCCGGGCTGGATGAATTATGACTGAGGGGAAAGTCCCTTCTATAACGTTTGATATGCATAATTGCTTCCGTTGTCGCTTGTCTATGCACTTCGCAGTGGATTTTTGGATGTCACTTACTTAGCCGGTCCATTAGGTGTTATTTTGAGTTCATTGTTAGAGCTTACCTTGGACGGTTAATTCATCTGTCTCCTTTTCTCGTTTTATTTATTGTCTCACAGTAGCCGTATTAGTGTTCTCTCCATGTCCTCATTCACACATGTCATCCTATATTATTGCAATAATTGTTTCATTCCTCTGAGTGTGACCGGCGTAATAACAGTGTTAATGACCTCTGCGAAGTGAGCTGAACCCAAGTGCGCATGTTGAGATTATGGGGACGAGTGTTTTATGTGTGGGAATGAATGGGTGTTATTGTGGTTTTAAATGGCTTTCGTTTTGATGAATACATGTGTGTGTAGTTGTGTAAGCTCTCTTTATGCATCCCCAATGTGTATGTGCTGTGCCTTTATAGGTTCAAAGAGATTTGATTAATTGAAATGTTAATGGGGTTTTTTATCATAATGATAATTTTGACTTTGGATGATAATAATGTAAATAGTAAGTGATGTCACTTAGTAAAGTCATTTTGTTCATTCATTAACTACATTTATGAAATTGGGTTATAGTTTTTTATATCAACATTAATATATATATCATACCTGCCAACACTCCCATTTTTCCCGGGAGTCTCCCGTATTTCAGACCCACCTCCCGGTTTGTCATTTCTACCGGAAAACTCCCGGAATGTCAACCCCTTCCCCCAGTCCTCAGGTGATTGGTACAATCTGTAGCACCCCATTCACATGGGGCTTCAGCGTCAACACTTGACAGAGGGCGTGTCTGAAGTTGGGGCTGACGCGACCGTCATAGCAGCAGGCCCGGATTAAGAATTCAGAGGCCCCTGGGCACAATGTCTTGTAGGGCCCCCTACAAGGCCGCACCCCTATAGTTGAATAAAAAAATAGGATTAGAATAATAATTTTAAAATAAAGTTAATCTATAATGATTTGCCCACATTTTTTAAATAAATGACATAGTACATATATTTATAGCCTACAAAGATTTACCTGATTTTAAAAGCATTTAAAGCACACTTTAATAAAAAAAATACTAATGAAACTAGTGAATATTAATGGTTTTTAATATACTTGTTCAAGTTCACTGAAGCAGTACTAAAAATGTATATTTAAGGGTATTTTTAATGTATAACTTCTACAAACTTATAATGCATATGATTTGGATATAACACCTCTCCAATACAGTTCTATGAGTCTGTCTTCCATAGTACACACACTGATTAAAGATTCCTACTGTCTACCTCGTGATGAAAAAGAGTAGGCAAAAAGCACTTGATTATAAAGCTGACAGTATCCGAAATCACACACCATACCAGTTCTCTCCTGTCTCTCTCCTCTTCAGGGGCTTTTCTGTCTCTCTCTCTGTCTCTCTCCCTCTCCATTTTATGTCTGTCTCTCCTATTCAGACACACAATGAGTTGAGTCTGCGCTGCGGTTAGCTTCCTCCACCTTGGTTAACATTAGCTTGATAGCTAGTAGCTAGTGTTCCCTATAGTGTCTTCTTTACCCTCATTCTCCTCATCATGGATCTGTTTGAAGAAGGTGTGTGTATACATGGAATATGCCTCAATAAAGATGCCTCTTCCTCTCCTCTTTTTCTCTTGCGTTTGCAACATCCACTTGTCCACTCATTTTTGAACTATGACCACTATTACACTACAGTCTGCACAATTCAGCACAAGTTATTTCAAAACTTTCCTTTCTATTGGAAATAAATGTATTTCCACTCTGATATGTAATGGGGGAAAAGAAGAATGCGTTCATCAGTTGCTGGATTCGAACCGGGCTCATGATCGATCACCTCAAAACATGTTGCCATGCTCTTTACGAGCTACGCCACTCACACTTAATGTCTACTGCGCTCTTTAGTTATGTTTTCTCTGTTGATCAAATGGCGCTGGCGGGAAGCACTTAACTAGCTTATTCCAACGAGGTGCGCTATTTGCACTTAGCCTAAATAGACACTCCAAAATCAGCATTTCCCCCCCCCTCGCAGGGGCCCCAAGTGCGCACGGGTCCCTGTGCCTGTGCCCATAATGCCCATTGGTTAATCCGGCCCTGCATATGGAAGTCCTGACAGGAATGGCACCCGGTGTGGTCTTCTCCTGCGGTAGCCCATCTACCTCAAGGTTCGATGTGTTGTGGGTTCAGAGATGCTGTTCTGTTTTTCTATTTTTGGGACCATTTTCTAAACCCTGGAGATGGTTGTGTATGGAAATCCTTATAGTTCAGGAGTTTCTGAAATACTCAGCAGATCATATTGACCATGTCTACATGCCTAAATGCATTGAGTGGCTGCCATGTGATTGGCTGTTTAGAAATTTGCGTTAACGAGCAGTTGGACAGGTGTGCCTAATAAAGTGGCCGGCGAGTGTATACGGTATATTAATCATAATTAATAATGGCTATGTATAAGCTTTAGTTTTATTCATAATGTTTGTAATAATAGTAATTTTAAATAAATTAATAGTTTATAGTTTTTATGCTTTGTTGAACTAAATAATTTAATTTTAAAGGTTTTATTATTATTAGTGTTGATATTATTATTATTATTATTATTATTATTATTATTATTATTTTCTTTTTGGCTTAGTTCCTTTATTATTCTGGGGTCGCCACCAACTTATCCAGCATATGTTTTACGCAGCGGATGCCCTTCCGGCTGCAACCCATCACTGGGGAAACATCCATACACACTCATTCACACACATACACTACGGCCAATTTAGCATACCCAATTCACCTATACCATATGTCTTTGGACTTGTGGGGGAAACTGGAGCACCCACGCAAACACTGGGAGAGCATGCAAACTCCATACAGAAATGCCAACTGACCCAGTCAAGGCTCGAACCAGCGACCTTCTTGCTGTGATGCGATCGTCTAATAAATTTGGATTTTGACATTTGTTCATTTATTTAAGTCTTCATAATAGTAATCAAAATGTATAGGTAATGACCTAAAATAAAAAAAAAATAAAAAATTTGACTTGTTTAATTTATTTTCATCAAAGGAACACAAGTTATTCTAGTTTAATGGTTACTATAAAATGAAGCATCATTATAATAATACAATTTTAAAAACTAAACATAAAGAACACTGGCAAAGATTATATAAAATTATTATAATTTATTCTGCACACTGTTCAAAGTGTTACTCTAGTCAAAACACGTCAAGAACAAAAACAGTTTTAAAGTACTACTGGATTTTAAAGTTCTGTTTTTGGCGGAAAACATCAACATGACCTTAACACTAAACAATATTTTTTTTATTAGTGCCAGGAGGACAAAAAATGAGTAAATGAAGCACCTTTCACATGGAGTTCCTAAATGACGTGCTGTGTTTTAGTAGGCCAGTTCCCTGTAGATCTGCACCAGTGTCTGTCCGCCCTCTTCATGCTCTCTGTTCCTCTAAGTGCTTTCCATTCTCTGACACTGATCGATGGAGAACAGTCATAAACTCTCCCACTGGACAACTTCTTCACTCATAATGGCAAACGCCAGGACAGTGTTTTCCTGTCATTTTGTCACACATAAATCTGCTGCTTGTAGACGAGTGCTTCTTCAGCTGCGGACACTTTTGGCCTTGTGGACACATTTTTCACTCTCGGACTGGTTTATTTAATTTGTCTGCTAACAGTTTCCAACAGTGGACTGACGTCCCTCGCAGGATAATTCTGTCATTTTTGTCATTTTGTTGTGAAAGTGACAATTTTTTTTATTTTATTTATTTATTTTTGCTCCAGTATGTCATTTCTATCACATTGCCAGATACATATTGTTCTTGAAAGACTTAACGTATTACCATTTTACTTCAAAAATTAAGAAAAAATATTTTTAAGTAATTTAAATTATTATAAACAAGCATTTTTTATGTTTTAGATGCCATGGATCATACTCATGTAATGAACCCTCTTCCCAAAATGTTCAATTGTAAAAAGTCATGTATACAGAAATTCAAAATAATCTAAAAATAAACATTATATACATACATACACACACACACATACATATATATATATATATATATATATATATATATATATATATATGAACAATTCCTTGCAAATGTCAACCTTGCCATGAAATAATTTAAGTTTTAAACATTTCTGTGTGTTTTTTTTTTCTGTAGGCTTGTATTTTACAGTGCTTTAAAAATACTCAAAAATGTCTCTGTCAATGTTTTCAAACAATTATATTTGATTTACAAAAGTCACACAAGTGGCACTTTCACATCCGTCACATCAACAACGAAGAGATGTCACAGACATGGCTTTTTCCTTATAAATGTAAAAATAAAAAATCAAATAAAAACAATCATGTTTTTTTCTATAGTGAGCCTATATATAGTGTATATGTGTGTGTGTGTGAACATTAAAACAAAATATAGGTTTTACTAACTCATTATATAAATAACTATAAATCATATAAGCAGAGTAACTTAAAAGGTGTTAAGAAACTTACTTAACACTTATATTTTTTTAAATAGATGCATAGATATGTTGCACAGAGATATAATTTAAATAGTGGACAAATTATTTTACATATAATTGTAACATCATTCAAGGTTCATGATTTGTTTATTTAAATCTATTTTTATTATTACATTTATTGTGATTTTAATTAAATAAATTTGATTAAAACAAATTGATTATTTAAATCATATGTAGTTGTGTTTTTAAATCATTTTAATTGCATATTTTTTAGCTCATTCGACCATCCTAGAAACATACAGAATTAATTGCAGAATGATTA
Organism: Danio tinwini; assembly: GCA_903798205.1. Taxonomy (NCBI): domain Eukaryota; kingdom Metazoa; phylum Chordata; class Actinopteri; order Cypriniformes; family Danionidae; genus Danio; species Danio tinwini. The sequence continues at coordinate 6,044,069 of CAIGQZ010000217.1, read as the reverse complement.
CAGAATTATGATTAAGACATTGCTGTTAATGATTGAAGTAACATTTTTACACTTTTTTTTTTTTTTTTTTTTTTGCTCAAAATGAAGCAGGAAGCAAAAGAAAAATGTGATATCAAACAAAAAAGTCGAAAAGTACTAGTAAAAAAAAAAAAAAAAAAGAAAGCTCACTATTTAACTCGCTCACGCCAGCCCTGCACACTGCTCTTCTGTAACCTACCGCCTCTACCGTTTTTAGCATAAAGGGATAAACAGTTTAACAGCCAAATACTTCAGTATACAGAGTCAAAAGTCCACTTGTTCGTGTCCTGTGGAAGGGTTGCTGTGTGCTGCTTTCAACTTTAGCTTGGACCTCTTTTTGCTGGAGAAAATCTATTTTTCATAAATGTCAGATGGGGGCAGGTAGTCACGTTTGTTGAAGCTGAAATTTTTCGAAGAGAATAAAGTAAGGCTGACTTCAAAAATGTTTAGGTTTGTGGTCGGCAGTTTGGCTAGGGTCACAGTTTCCCTACACAATACAGCTATTTTAGAAAAAAAAAAGCAAAAAATCTGCATAAATAAATAAATAACAATTGGTAGTGGTTTTGGAGGGTGTTAATGCACCATGGCCTCCAAAAGTAATTTTGCATTTAAAGGAAAGTGAAATAATTTTACTGATGTGTATTAAATGTGCATTGATCATCAGTGATGGGAATAGCGGTGCTATAAATAAATGGCGTTACTATTGGCAATACTTTTTTTTTTTAATAATGAGTAATCAAATGAGTTGCTCTTTCCTCCATTACAACACCGTTGCCGATTCTGACAATAAAATATGTGTTACTATAATTGAGAACACTGAAGCGGTTTTCATGCGAGCAGCATCTCTCTCAGCCATAGGACTTCTCTTTCTCTGGCTTGGGTCTGTGTGTGTTCGGTGCTGGGGCGGAACACATAACCAACCAGTGATGATGATTGGTGTATCTGTGAATGTGGTGTAACTGAAAACGTGATGATTGGCTTAGATAGAGTACATTTCCATTGTACATATATATATATATATATATATATATATATACACACACACGAACACAGAAACTTACCGGCCACTTTATTAGGTACAACTGTTCAACTGCTTATTAACGCACATTTCGGCCAAGCACATGGCAGCAACTCAGTGCATTTAGGCATGTAGACAAGGTCAAGGCGATCTGCTGCAGTTCAAACTGAGCATCAGACTGGGGAAGAAAGGTGATTTAAGTTCTTTTTAATATGGCATGGTTATTGGTGAAAATATCCAGTGAGCAGCAGTTCTATGAGTGCAAATACCTTGTTGATGCCGGAGGTCAGAGGAGAATGGCCAGACTGGTTCGAGCTGATAGAAAGTACAGTTACAACAGTAGCTCAAATTATGACACAACCTTTCTGAGTATTGTTGCTGACCATGTCCATCCAGGGCCGGAGTGGGACTCGTTTCAGCCCTGGAGTTTCAAGCCTTAGACCGGCCCACCTCAGTTCCCAGCTGACTATAATAAAATAACATCATTTCCAATTCAGTTTCTAATGACACTATCACATCTTTTTCAAGGAAACAGCTGCTTTAGAAATTCAAATGTTTTTCATAAATATGAGAACATTAAAGGGGAGCTAAATCTCCAACATTATTCTTTAAAACATTACAATGTCCTTTCCTGCAATATCTGAATATATATTCTGTGCAAAATTCTTTAAAGATATCCAGTCCTTTGTAACGGTGGTCAAACAAAACATAAAAATAAAATGTGTACACCTGCATAAGTAACCCAAACAGTATTACATAGTCTTAACACTAAAAATGAAAAAAAATAAATATATAAATCACTCAGATCAGGTTTGAACTCGGGTCGGCGTCGTCTTAATGCAACATGCTGACCACCGGACCACAATAGTTCTGTTATGCTGGTGCACTGTTATCTGCAAGACCGTTTTAACCACTGTATTACTTTCTATTGACGGAAATATAATTTTTAATCAAGTTATGTCAGATTTATTAATGTAGTGAATCATCTGATTTCCATTGAGCAGGTGTAATATTCATTAAAGTTAATTATTCAAATTCTTATATTCACTAAGGTGCCGCTGTTTGAGGTCAAATGATAGTTACGTCATCATTAACCTGCAGACTGCATTTTGCTCATGGGGCTGTGAAAAAAAATAAATAAAAAGAGCGGAGCTGGGGCAAAATAATAAATAAAAAGAGTGAGGCTATGGTCAAATAAATAAATAAATAAATGAAAAAAGTGCGACTGCTGAGAGTGCAAGCAGGGACACTGTACTCAAATGGCCTCCACAGTCAGCAGATCTCAATTCAATAGAGCACCTTTGGGATGTGGTGGAATGGGAGATTCGCATCATGGATGTGCAGCCGACAAATCTGCAACAACAGCATGATGCTATCATGTCAATATGGTCCAAAAATCAGGAATATTTGCGATTCTAGTAGTCTAATAGTTCTGAAGGAAAAAGGCGGGTCCAACCTGGTACTAGTAAGGTGTACCAAATAAAGTGGCCGGTAAGTGTATGTGTATATATTTTTTTAGATTATATAATTTTACTCATAATAAAGCTAAATGCAAAAAACTGTAGCTGCAACTGTACATATACAGTAAATATTCTGGATGTGCACTGTACAAAATTAACTGAATCAAAAATACCCTTAATTCTTATAACTTCAAATTTAGATAGAAACAACTTTGTTTAATAAGCTGTAATTAATTATATATATATA
>CAIGQZ010000217.1:6018195-6036326 GCA_903798205.1 Danio tinwini | reverse complement strand
GTAATGACTGATCTTTTTTTTACTCTGTGTGTGTGTGTTACAGTAAAGAGCAGTCTAACAAAAGCCAAAACTTACTGTAACTATTGCCTCCTCGAGAACCTTAATTGTAGATTTAGGCAACTAATAATGTTAAATAGCAGAGACAGGGTTATTAAAGGTCATTTATAATCCCGCGCACTGCTGCTTCGCAATTAATGGTGCATGAACTTCAAGTTTCCTCCCAAAACAAATAAACAGATAGATAAATAAAAATAGAACGAGGGGCCGTGAAACCTCCAAAGCGAGTCCCAGAGGAAATGTTGTGTTGGAGTGCTCAAATCTCAGGACAGCCTGTGCATCCAGTGGTAATTAACTCTGAAACAGTTTTGAGAACAGGCCTGTGTATCCACTCGGCTTCTTTCTCCGAGTCCTGCTGATGGGTGATTATCTGTGAAGAGCTGCAGGAGGCCTCGCTCTCCCATTTACTCAGCCCGCAGACGAGACCAAAACACTCTCTAATCACAGTCGAGTGTGGATCTTTACATGCGTGCCTGCCTGAGTCTAAGTGTATTTGCACGTTGATGCTTTTTCTTCATGATGATGGATTTCACACACTGGGAAATCGATTCGCTATCATGAGAGAGAACCTGAATTAGTGACTGTCTCCTTGGGTATCCAGTTATGGGGTTTCATTATCAGTTTGCGTCATGGTTTTCCTCCTTCTACGCAGTCCTGACAGCTTCTGTGTATTGATAACTATATGAGTTGGTTTAGACTAAATGGGCTGTGGTTTTGTTGCCTGCCTCTTTAAATGCTTGAACTCTAATGCAGGGTGAGATTTGATTGGCTGTCAATTAGGGGCATGTTGTATTTATAATCAGTGAAAATAGCATAATTGCTGCTTTAATAATGAGCAAGCTGACAATATTAAAACAAACTAAGTTCCTGTTAAAATACAACTGGAATGAGCATTACATTTTATGAAAATATCCCTGTATGGATCTTTGTATTTTATAGGATATGATATACACTGAAAAAAAAAAAGATTCATTGCATTTAGTTTTTTTTTTAAGAGCAGCTATTTTACCCCCTTTTCAAGACTTAAGATAAGTGTGTCTGTAACGTTTCAGCTCAAAACACCCATCAGATTATTTATTATACCTTTAAGAAATTGGAATTGGAAACACATTGTAGCTGTTTTTGTTGCCCGTGCCTTTAATGCTAGTGTTCTTTGCCCTGACAGAGAGTGTCTCAATCTCAATCAGATAAACAGCACAGTGACAGACATGAAGGAAGCAGATCTCACGGAATGTTTGTGAGAAATACTACAATAAGAACTTCCCCAATGATTATTTAGTGTATTTTTTTGTAGAGTTAATTCAAGTCTTTTTGCAATGAGTCACACACAATGTCTTCACAAAGTTCATGCACACACATAGACACACTTTTTCTAATCTAGATTAATCTTGGAATTCATCTGGATTAAAATGGCTCATTTGAATTCTGCCGAAGGCATTCAGAATATGTGTGCTACCCAAATAATGACTAAAAGTACGTCTTTGAGAACGGGTTTCTCAAGCCAGGTGGTGCATTAGACCAGGGGCTCATCTCCTGTTTCCAAAATGCATCACAAACTGCTTGAGAAACTGTTCTATTATGATAATTGGAGATGAAAATAAATTGTCCAATAAGATGTACTTGTGTTTACTAACTGTTGATTCTGTAAACATGAATTTTGAACTGTAGACCTACATATGCTTCAAACAGCGTTTTTTTTATTTTTATTTATTTATTTTATTTATTTATTTATTTATTTTTATGACCTTAATCCGACTAAAGTCATAACTGAACTAAACAGAAATAGAATTAATACGTGGAGTATGCATTATTGAAGTAAACACCGCAATCAAACCATTACCGTCCTGTAGGACTTTTTGCCATTACAGATGTCCATGAAAGCATAGTCAGTAGTGTCTTCGAAGTGAAAGTTTTAGAAGGGCATCCTGCTGATTTGATTCAGAAGGACACTTTTTTTGTCAGATGGCTCACCTGTCAGGTAGGGTTGGGTCGATAGACGAGAGTTTATCAAGGATGTACCGCTGGATCGTGTCTCACTATAGTTGTTAAACGTGATATTTAATTAATCTTGTCTCTGTCTAACGACTCTTCTGTCTTTTGAATCTATCAGGTAACGTGTCGCAGCGTCAGCACACTGCTTCAATCTTTCACTTTCACGCTTGTACTTAGTATTTTAGTGAAAACCTCAGATACTGTTGGTTGGTTGTGCACCTTTTTTTACCAACCAAGTTTGTCGACGCTATTATAATGACACAGATCACTCTGTCTATTCATGCCAGAGTCCCGCGGAAAAAGTGATTGACCGGCGGTAATTTGTGTGTAACTTATCTTTATTTATTTATATGTTTATGGGTAAAACAAAGACCATGCGGGTCAGGTAGTTGAAACAGTAGGCTACAAATAATTAATTTGTTATGAATTAATTAATTATTCATAAATAATTAATTCACCTCCGCCTATGACGGCGGTGCCATCGCGATGTTTCACATTAGACATCGTACGATGCCAAATTGGTCGAGATCGCCCAATTACTGTCAGGTTTACATCTTTGCTAAAATATTAAGGTGAACATCATCATAGCTTATGTAGAACAGACTCAGCTCCCAAGCCAACTTTGAGAATAGATTACCGGCAATATTTTTTTTCTCGCCCCAATAAGAGTCTAACGCAGCACCATAACGCCGATAACAGCCCACCACTACTTAATATCACCCCAATATATCTGTGGACACATTATATCTACACACAGTCAAAACTGCTTATAAAAGATGATTTTCATCGTAGGTGCCCTTTAAATTAAGTGGTTACAAACTTTTTATTTGGGCTGAATGTAAACAAACAAATTAAGTTCAACAATCTAAATATCATTTTTTTGTTTAAATTCAGCTCATATACAGCAAATTGATTGCAACAATTTTGCAAAAATCTTTTTCAGTGTAGATAAATATTATTGTAAGGGTCCATCTATTAGTCCTATGACAGAGCTAACAGCATGGGTGAAGGTTAAATGCGTGTAAGCTTTTTTAGCACTGGTTCGCTGGTTCGAGCCTCGGCTGGGTCAGTTGGCGTTTCTGTGTGGAGTTTGCATGTTCTCCCTGCGTTTGCGTGGGTTTCCTCCGGGTGCTCCAGTTTCCCCCACAGGCCAAAGACATGCAATACAGGTGAATTGGGTAGGCTAAATTGTCCATAGTGAGTGTGGATGTTTCCCAGAGATGGGTTGCGGCTGGGAGGGCATCCGCTGCATAAAAACGTGCTGGATAAGTTGGTGGTTCATTCCGCTGTGGCGACCCCAGATTAATAAAGGGACTAAGCCGAAAAGAAAATGAATGAATAATTATTCTTTCAATTTAAGCTGATCACCATAGGTTGTGATTTGGTCTAGTTTAGATTGATTGAGCCCATTGAGCCTGAATGTATGACTAACCCTGGTCGTAGGCTGCGGAAACATATCTACTACAGCCTAAACAATCTACTAGATTTAAGTGATTTCAGGAGATAATCAAGAGAGTTAAACAAGACATATACTGTACATTTATTTGTCAGGCAATTATTTTCCATTCAATTCACATAATTAAACAGCCAATTCAGATTGTACAACATCAATTACCCAAAGATGCATTTAAGAGTTAGAGATTAATACCCGACTGTGTAGAAGTACGTTTGCTGTATATAAGCCTTGATGCAGAGCTCAACACTTAACACTGCGCATGGGGTATCCTGGCTACAAAATCCTATAGACACTTCTGCACCTTCTGCCTACATACTCAAATCACCATAAATTCAAGACAGTAAAAGCGTCACCAAGACTGGTCATAAGTTGATGTGAAGACCATTTTCCCTGGAGTGGAGCATCTGGCAAAGATCTTATCAAAGTCAAAACCCAAATTAACTGATAAAGGGGATATTTTAAATTATTACAGTGAAATTAGAACCACTTTACCAATGACACAGAGGCATAATCATACCAAACATGAGTATAGAGCCACAAGATACACCATATTAAATACTTAGAGATCTTGTGTGGAATGTGAGCGAGCTGCTCTGGTGGAGAAGGTAAAGTCCAGGGTAAAGAGGGGGGCTCAGGATGCATGATTGAGACAACCTGAACAACTGGTTTTCTAGCTGATCTTCTCAGATTAGAAAGTTTTAGTGCCTGACCATTCTCATGGTCTTGTCTCATGCGGAATTCCTTAACTGATCTCAGGGTTTAATATTATAGAGAGACTTAGGCCCCGTTTACACTAATACGTTTTCGTTTTAAAACACATAAGTTTTGCTATGGTTATGCCATCCGTCCACACTACGACGGAGTTTTCGAGCCCCGAAAACTGAGCATGTTAAAAATGCTGGAGAGGCCATTTTCATTCTAAAACGCTGCTGCTCCTTCTCAATGTGAATGGTGGAAAATGGATACATCTGAAAACGGAGGCGTGGTTGCTGAGATTCGCTACCTTATTGGGATCATTGCGTATGCTTCCCTTATTTGTCAAGCCCCTATCACATTACTATAACGCTACCGGAAGACGGCAGACCAGCCTTCACTGTAAACAACAACATGGACACAGAAATGGGAGTGTTGTTTGCACTATTGTCTGTTTTAGTCGCCATTGTCGCCTTTTTTACTACAGCAGCTGCATATATTCGCATGAGGCAAGCTATTGTTCAAGCACTCACTAATCGATCGCATTTATCGATCAACCAGCGTTTGTTGACTAACAATAACCAAATGCCGAGCGAGACACATGCTTCCTGTTTATACTTGGACGCGCATGCCCAGAGTGCGCGAATGGTCACGTGATATACGTTTTTTGTGGAGTAGTGTGGATGGAGATATGTTTAGAAACGCTAGTGTGGATGCAGATCGTTTTTGATCTAAAACGCCGTTTCAAAACGAAAACGCATTAGTGTAAACGGAGCTTAGCATCCTTACATTCTCATTATTTTCGAACACTTCTATAGTTATGCGGTGGCACAGAGTTAGACCTCTTTCTTAACTTCACACCGAAACAGTAGTGAGTGCTGCATGACATCAGTTTGTTGCAGAGACGCTATTGGTTAAATGCTGGCAAAGTAGAACATTGAAGCAGCTTAAAGCAGAGAGCGCGAGAATGTCTGCAGTCTGGAGGTATTATAAAGTGGATGACGACAACATTGCCATTGCAAACTGTGAAATATGTAAACTTGGCATTGCAGGAGATGGAAAGGAAACGGCTACATTTAACACAACTAACCTGATAAGACGCCTCAAAACTAAACACCCGACACAATACACGAAGACGAGTCAGCTCATGCTGCAGAAGAGTTTAAAAAGGAGAGAAAAAAATGCCCTGTGACAGTACGAAGGCACAGAACATCACAGCCAAGATAGCACAAATGATCGCAATGAGTGACCTGCCATTCACCTTTGTAGAGAACTCTGGATTTATGCTTATGGAGCACGTAGAACCTCGATTTGAAATGCTGTCTCGCCACTATTTCACGGAGAAAGCTCTGCCAGCCCTTTATAAGAAGATTTCTGACAAACTACTTGTCCTGTTATCAGATGTATCCCATGTTGCGTTCACCACAGACTTATGGAGTTTGTCCATAGCTCCCATGTAAGCCTTACTTTCTTCACTCCTCTTTATTCTGTTTTTATGTATTAAAGACGTATCGGATCAAGTTTTGGTATCGGTAGATACTCAAAGTCAAAGGAATCAGACTTGAGAGCAAAAAACCTGATTGGGACATCCCTATTTGAAACCTATAGGTAAGTGTGTTGAATCAGGGTAGGAACTAAACTGTGCTAGGCGGCGGCCCTCCAGGAACTGAGTTTGACACCCCTGGCTTAGACCATTAGCCAGAGACTGTTTACTGAGCGCTGGAAAGTGTGTTGGGTTTTTCCTCAAGAAAACTTCTCCATCTTTTTAGAAAGACAAATGAGTCGCACACAAGGAAGTGAACAATTTGTTCCGATTTCCACTAGGTTATGTGCTTCAGTTTAGTTTTGTGAAAGTATATTGTCCAAAAAAAAAAAAAAAGTTATAGTCTGTAACAAGAAAAAGATGGTTTCTATCCACTTTTGTTAGATTCTCTCTCTTAAAATGTCAAATACCTCCATAAAATCTCTGAATGTCATTATATAGATACTTAAGATGTTCCTGATTGTCTTTATGTTGCTCCTCTCTTTAATTTCATTTGAATTGAAAATCTTTGGAAGGACATTGTAACTTGTCTAACTTTGTAAGATCTATCCTGATCATGTTTAAAGTGATCTTTAGGTGAAGTAACTGTCCGCTGCTGTGACAAAAAAGTAAACAAATAAAAAATAAGAATTCTGAGCTTATGTACAAAGGTTATATAACAAAAGTACATATGAGGTCTGTAATATTATTCATTCATTTTCTTTTCGGCTTCGTTTATATATTAATTAGCGGTCGCCACAGTGGAATGAACCACCAACTTATCCAGCATACGCAGAGGATGCCCTTCCAGCTGTAACCCATCACTGTGAAACACCTATACACTCTCATTCACACACCTACACTACGGCCAGTTTAGCTTACCCAATTTACCTATAGCGCATGTCTTTGGACTGTGGGGGAAACCGGAGCACCCGGAGGAAACACACGTGAACACAGGGAAAACATGCTAACTCCACAGAGAAATACCAACTAACCCAGCTGAGGCTCGAACTAGCGATCTTCTTGCTGTGAGGCAACAGTGCTACCCACTGCGCCAACGTGCTGCCCTCTATAATATTAATAATAGCGAAAAAGAAAAACGTTCTCTACATTTCTGTGGTGCAACATTATTGTCGGATCCAATATAGTCAGAATAATGTATTTCTACTCTTTCTGAAAATCCTGCATTAAATTGTGCCTTGTTGGATGAAATGGATGAAAATGATGGAAACGGAGGTACAAGTTCTAAGCTCTGGAATTTAGAATTACAATTCATCCACTCTTTCCTGATGTTGGGATCTAAAGTGTTTTTTTTCCCACAACATCTCCTTTGCACAAAGTCATCTTGTCTTTGGAGAATTTATCATTTGGATTCTGTGTAGACCTGCATTTGCTTCTCTCTTTATTTACCTACCAGACTGTCCGGAATTAGGCAATTCTGCAGTCGCTGAATTTAATGCAAAAGCAAGCAAATATTGCAAAAAAATTGTGGAGTTTTTTTTTTTTTTTATAATTGCTGCAATTTTTTTTTGCATATTTTGGACGGTCGGGACACTGACGCTGTGCCACAGAGGGCCATCTGCATAGTTTTACATTCAAAAACATAGTATTCGCGAACATAATATGCTCGGTCGGTGTGCAAAGTCTGCATTTGTTATCACACGATCGGTTTTATGTGACATTATCGCAACATGCATTCAAAGGCTGTTTGAATTAGGCCACGTGAGTTGTACTGTAGCACTCGCTAAACTTCTTTGTGTTGTATACATGCAACATGTTGTCATATGCGTCAGCGCTCTCTCTGTCACTCATTAAGACCCAATCCCAATTCTACCCTTTAGCCCTTCCCCTTACCCCTACCCCTCGTTTTGTGTGTTCACGCCAAGGGGTAGGGGTTTCCTAATTCTCTTTAGGTTGAAGGCGGCTAAGGGGAAGGGGTGAATAGCCCTTCGAATGAAGATTTTTCAGGACCACACTCGAAAGCAAGGGGTAAGAAATTTTCCCAGAATGCACCAGCCACAGCGGCAGTATTGCTGAACCCAGAAGTAACGAGAGCCACAAATTAGTATTTTTTGTCAGTATTACAAATTTTTACAACTAACAAACACATGTTTTAATATATTCATAATCGCATTCATGTTTTACCGTCATGCTTAAAAAAAAAACGCTAGAAAAAAACACTAAATTTAATCAAAAAATCCATAAATCTATAATCCATAATCATAACTCCTGTACTGTAGGAGCCAAGGGGAAGGGGTAGAAAAATAGAATTGGGATTGGGCCTAAGTCACACACACACACACACACACACACACACACACACACACACACACACACACACACACACACGAGTAAACATGCATGCTCTGCATCATGTCCACTAATGTGTTTAAATAGCCATCAAACCACACAGATGCATTATTTTCAAACCGTTGGTTTCATTTTCAAATATGATACAACAGATTCAGGGGAAAAAGTCTAGTTTATCTCAGTTTCTTAGTTTCCTTTATATTAATCACCACAGGAATCAATGATTCTTGAGGTCAAAAAATAAGAGCATTAGAATTGGTACATTTGTGTACTTTTATAGCAAAACAATAAACAAAATTCAGCAAAATTGGCCACATACTTTGCAAAAACTGACCACGAAATCAAGCATTTTAGTCTCCAAAAAAAATCTGATTTTTTTTTACGTGAAATCCAGGTGGGACTAACCTACTACAGTAGAGCTGAAGATCTTTGCCCGAACCTGACAGACCTAATTTCTATCATTTTAGATGGGTCAGGCCAGGCTCGGACCTGTGCTCCAGCTTGCGCGGTAAATAAATGGTCATGTGATGCATTTCGTTGAGTGCAAGAAAGTAATCAAATCATTTGTTACAACATCAAAACCCATCCCTGCAAAGGTGAAACAAATGATGATGAAGAAGTCAAAAAGAGCGAATTTTGCAGAGTGGGAAAATGTAAAGCAAGCTTAAAAAGCATGAAAAATGAAATGGATATTCTTGGCTGGTGGAAGATGAACAAGCAATCCCACCCAAAACTTGCAAAATTAGCCAGATTAGTACTATGCATCCCGGCCAGTAGCAGCAGCAGTGAAAGGGTGTTTAGTGTTGCTGGACGCACCACCAGTGAGTGCAGGACTGCTCTAAATCCAAAAAATGTTCCTCCACAAAAACACGTAGCCTAATCTTGGTGTGTAAAGGATTTTCAAATTATAACTAAATATTAATTAAATCGTAATGCATAATGTAGTCAGAGTATATAGGCTAATATTAGCATTATTCTTGTATTATTCAGCTTCACCATCGCCTTAAGGCCGGATTGTCAAGAGAAGTGGTGAAACAAATCCTGCAGAACTTTTATCCTAATCTCATTATTGCCAAATACCCGTCATAATTTAGAATTTATTTTAATTTAATTTATTAAGAAAGACTTATTTTTATTGGTGTGTTGGCCAATTTAAAGGCTAAGTATATGTACCTAGGCCTATTTAGAGTGCTGAGATGTTATGATGTTACAGAGGACTTTTTGATTTATTTCTTTGTTCCAACTTCTAAGTGGCCTATAGTCTACGTTTGTTATGAATAAATCATGTTAAAACATGTATAAACGACTCAATCTTAAAAAAAAGGCAAAAGAGCTGTGTGCATGTGCACATTTGAATATTGTCTTGCTGTAAACGGGTTCGGCTTTTTAAAAAGCTGTCAATCAAAATATACTTGTTGGGCTCGGGCCCTGTCAGGCCTAGCTTTTAAGGCCAGATTACAGCTCTATACTACAGAGTGAATTAGAAGGTGGGGCTGCACAGGCAGTGATAAAGGAGGAGGGATTGATATTCTTTTTGTGAAGTTTAGCCACACTCATGGCTCATTCCTTGTCTTATTGTTTTGGCAGAATGACTTTAATATAAGCTGTTTTCATGCTAAGGAGGACATTTTGAGTTCTGACACTTGCAGGGTTATGTTCTGGTACAAAGACCTCACATGTCAAATGATCAAGTACATTTTGATTTCTCATTTCATGACCCCTTTTAATTAGATTAAATTCAATGCATTTAAATGTGAGTTCCAGTATCTGAAAACATTAGCTGCGAAGATGGGAATAATTTTCAATTTGAGCTCAGCGACATTTGTTAGCTCGCAGTGGTTAATGTTTTAGTCTGTTGTTTTCTGTAGAAGTTCTGCTCTGCTGAAGTGTCTAGTTTCATTACAGTTTTCTTTTTTTGCTTGGCTGACTAAAATATAAACCTCATCAGCATCAACTTTCATCAAATAAACTTCAGGCAGCCGCTGTTAAACTGTGTTCAGTGCTCAAAGCACCACACTGGGTTCTGTTTTAATCGCCCAGCTGAAAAAAGAAAACCCTGTTTCTGACACAAAACACCAGCAGAGCAGAACTCCTACAAAAACAACAGATTAAAACACGAACCAGTGAGTTCCAATTGAAAATTACACCACAAAGTAGTGTCACTCCTATTTCGGATGCAGGTGCAGATTATTAACTGTATACACTACCTGGCAAAAATCTTGTTGTTGATTTCTAGTTGTAAGAGCAAGAAATAACTCGACTTCTAGTTGATCATTTAGAAAAGTGGCAGAAGGTAGATTTTTCTGATGAATCATCTGTTGAACTGCATCCCAATCATCACATATACTGCAGAAGACCTATTGGAACCTGCATGGACCCAAGATTCTCACAGAAATCAGTCAAGTTTGGTGAAGGAAAAATCATGGTTCTGCAGAGTGGATGGCAACATTGACAGCCTGAGGTATCAAGACGTTTCTGAAAACAAAAAAGGTCATGGTGCTCCACGATTGGCCAGCCCAGTCACCAGACATGAACATTATTGAGCATGTCTGGGATAAGATGGAGGAGGGATTGAAGATGAATCCAAAGGATCTTGATGAACTCTGGGAGTCCTGCAGGAACGCTTTCTTTGCAATTACTTTGCCAGATGACTGTTAATAAGTTATTTGAGTGCCTGCAGAGATGTATGGATGCAGTCCTCCAAGCTCATGGGAGTCATACACAATATTAATTCTTTTTTTTTTACTGTACCATGACTTTATATTCTATACTGTACATTATTTCTGTTAAGTTACAAGACTTTTGTCTAATCAAAGTCGGACCTTCTGTCCTAATTAAATAATTATAAATCAGGGCATGATCATATTTTATTTTGGTAAAATAAGCGAAATCTAGAGGCCTTTGCCTTTCATATTAGCCACTTCTCAAACCAAATGATCAACTAGAAGTGAAGTTATTATTTGTTGTTCCTAAAACATGGATAGGCGACAGGACTTTTGTACTGTGTACATATACATTACTTTGTATTTTTCATTTTAATTTATACACATTTAAAATGGAAATAATTTAACATTACATGGTTTTAGATCAGAATGTTATAAAAAAAAAGTGCAGGAGGATTTTGCATTACCAAATACTAAAGCATTGGATTTTATTAGTTTATTCATTTTCATTCCTGTTTCTTTTTCATTAACACAGTTCGATGTATTATAGCAAGCCCACCCAAACTCATTGCTCATTAAATATTCTTAATCATTATCAGATGGCGGTCCAGATGGTCTGTGGTGCAGTTCATTTTGCCAGGTCATTTTTACAGATGTGCTTTCACATATAAATCATTCATGTTATCACAGAGACAAGAAAACCCATGATGAAGTTTGTCATAATCATTTGGATTTCACCACATGACTGAAGCTGAGAGCTGACAGGTGTCTGAATCCTCCAGGTGTACAGAGGAAAGAAAAAAAAAATCTGGTGGTAAACACCTTAACTGTTAACAGCTTTTAAACTACAAGACGGAGCTGTACAGAACAGATTTCCTTTTTCCTCCCTGTCCCGAAAATCTGCTCTTTGGGGTTTACAAGGTTTTCATCTTGACAGCAGAAGAGAAAAACACACCTCACTCTGAGACAGAAAGACATAAAACAAAAATATGGGGAAATCTTGGGGAAGGAATCCAAGTGATGCGCCAAAAAAATGGAGTCGAATGGAGTTTAAAGTCATTGACATCTATTTCTTTCTCAAACGTCCTCACCGCTTTCATCAATCCATTAATCACTTCCACTTGTAATGATTTATTAAGGTTTTTACATCAAAAAGCATCATAATTTAGAAGTAATAGGCTATTTTCTGTCCTGTTTGACCCCTTCAACAGAACATGAATAAGCGTGGAGGATTGTAGTCTCAGAAGTAAATGCCCTCTGGTATGATTGGGTAGCAGTTTTGCATATTTTAAACTTTAAAATGGTTTGCTTCTAAAATGATGCCCCAAAGTTTGAAAAGACAGCTGTGCTCACAGATGTATACATCTGCATGTATGTTCAAAAGCCTACATCTGTCATACAGTAGGTGGACACTGCTGGGATTTGGGCTAAAATGCATATTTAACATATTCATGCAACCCAGGCTCATTCTGATTATGTACCCCTAGGTACATTTCTGGAGAATGCCAAATACGTCCCAGGAGTTACTTTTTTATGCAGTTCTTCTTTACGTGAATTGCCAGAGGCCTCTGTGTATGCTTTTTTAGTTAGTTAGTTAGTTAGTTAGTTAGTTAGTTTATTTATATAGCACATTTTTTTACAACACAACATTGCCCAATGTGCTGAACACAATCAACACTAATTAAAATAAAACCTACATCACATACATAACAATTAAAACATAAGGCAACATTAAAAAGGCTCAAATGCTAAAGAACAAAGATGGAGTTTCAGAAGCTTTTTAAAAAACAAATAGAGTTGGAGCGTGTGTGATATGGGGTGCTAACCCGTTCCAGAGTTTTGGAGCGATAACAGCAAAGATCTCAAATTTCTCTTGCGAGTGCCACTCCTGCCTGTTTTTCATACGTAAATCCACCAGAGGCCGCTGTCGACTGACTGACTGAGCGATTCCCCCAACACCCACTTCCCTAAACCCAACCGAAAGTGTTCTGAAAAGCAATCCAGAAAAAAAGCTCTAGCGGCAGCCTGATTTTTACCACTTTTTGAGATTTTACCACATTCTCACCCTGTTATTTACTTGTTTGTTTATATTTTTGACTGTTGTTTTTGTCTTACCTGCTTTCTGGAACCTTGCTTCAACAGACCCCGTTATCACAGTCAACTCCGCTCTCTGTCTAAATTCCTCAGACGCACGCGACAAGCCACTGGACAAACTGGTAACAGCGGAAAAGCCGTCCACACAGAGGTAAGCTGTCAGCTGGTAAGCATGAAAAGCAACAGCATCACCACCCAGTAGCATTCATTTTAAAGATGAATTGCAGCCATACGTTCCTCTGACTACATACTTCGTGATCTCCTGAAATGCATATATTCTGGGGCTACGTTTTCAGAATGAGCCAACGTTGAATTCATTGATTTGTAATAACAAAGAAATATTGAACATGTAAAATAAGATAAACACCACAATGTAAGACAGAAAGAGAGTACAGTTAAATGAATTAAACTTGCAAGCAACTTTGAAAGAGTCTTTGCAATGGTGGTTTTATAACATCGTTCATTGGGCAACATGTATTTAAGGAATATGTCAGGCATTTATGTGTCAAACTCCCTTCTTTTATCTATAGTAGCTTAGTAGTGGTAGGTAGATGTCTTTAGGCATAGATTTTTGTCAAACATTTGTTGCAGATTGGAGCCTGCATGATTCATTTAGTTTAAAATAACACAGTTCCTCTTACCAAAAGCTAGTGATTGCTGCTTTTGAAGAATTACTTCACGAAGCTTTGAAACCTTTACAAATCGTTAGTTTCATTATAGTGGTTTGTAATGTGTATGAAATTGGTAAGGTCGTGTAATTTAAGCAAATGAGGATTTGTTACATAATAACTGTTTTGAAACATTTTGAAAATCCAATGGTTCTCCACTGGGGGGCGCTTTGTGTAATACAAGAAAATCTACATGAATCACACAGCTGAAAAAAGAATTATGGGCGACACGGTGGCTCAGTGGTTAGCACTGTCACCTCAGAGCAAGAAAGTCACTGGTTCGAGCCTGGGCTGGGTCAGTTTCTGTGTGGAGTTTGCATGTTCTCCTCATGTTTGCGAGGGGTTTCTCCAGATCCTCCGGTTTCCCTCACAGTCCAAAGATGTGGTACAGATGAATTGAATAAGCTAAATTGGCTTTAGTGTATGTGTGTGAATGCAAGAGTGTATGGTTATTTCCCAGTGCTGAGTTGCAGCTGGAAGGGCATGTGCTGGATAAGTTGGCGGTTCATTCCGCTGTGGCGACCCCTTCAATAACCGAAGGGAAATGAATGAATGAAAAGGAATAATAGTAAAGCCTGTTTAGCAGAGCCCTTTATGGAACAAACAACAATATCGTATACAAACAATATAAAAGTTTTGAAATTAATCACATTATGCAGACACTTAATACTTCATGATATTAGATGATGTGCTATATGCATTTATAGGTTATACTTTCAGTTTAAAGTTTGCAATATGTTTGAAAATGCATGAGCATAATCATGTTTTGCCTGAGTTTTTGTTGCATTTACACTGTTTTGACCAGCAGTTGTTCCTAGCATGTGCTGTTTTGAAAGCTTCAAAATCATCTGGTGAAGCAATTGGTCCAACTGTTTCAAAGCTTTGTTTCTCCCATCACTAACAGCAGGTGGTGATACGATTATATCTGAATGTTGACTTGCAGATCAAACATTTGAGGTTTGGAGCAGATTTAGTGCATTCCAAAAGGGGATTTACTCAAAATGGCACTTTGGACTCAAAACAAGCATGGCCGCCATATTGGAGTGCCGTTCCAAACCGAAGTGTTGAAAACTAGCCTTTCGGATGAAAGATTTCTATGGGTACAACTGACTGACACTTGATCCTTTGCACAGAGACGTTGTTTGGTGTCACACACTGAGTTCCATTTTGAAGGGCTCAACCATATACCCTAAGCCCTATATGGAGCTGTCACTCCAGAGGATAAACCCCTCGAAAGGATTAGGGAATATAGGGGATGAGCTCTATTTTAAGTTTGTGTAAGTGTAAACATGTCATTTCCTGTTGCCAGCAGGTGGTGTTATGAGTGTTACTGGATATAGGCATGAACGTGTTCAGACCAGGACTCGATATCAATATCAAATGCACAAAATGTCTGGCACATTGTATAAAATTGGATACCTGAGTTGAAAGCTGAAACATTGAAGGACAATCTCCTCAATTCTAACACAAATATTCACAATTTTAAGATCACAAAAATTAGTTTGAAATTTGAAGTTTTGTGATTACATTTTCAGGGGAAGATAAATACAATTCAATGCCTAGAAATGGTTTTTGCTCCAAGGGACTTTGATTTTGACTTAGGATTAGGACGTTCCACCGTGTCTACCAATTTTTGTATTTCTATGTGAAAAGGAGCACAATAGGCAGTTCATTGATTGTTTGTAGGTGGTGCTGTTGAGTCATTAGGTCACACTGATGTAACAGAGGCTAGCTAGGGAAGTGCTATGCACCTCTAAAGGTGCTCTGGTTACCGATGCTAGAGGCCATGGTCTTTAGCCTTCTCATTAAAGCAACCAACTCCCATACGAAGAATTGGCGGTCCGATCCCAGCTCAGACCAGGTTGTTTGTAGTAGGACCAGTGCATTACACGTGGGGGCTCGTCCGGGATTGAAGTGAAGTTTAGGGGGGTAACTGTAACGGAGACCAGCTAGTGAAGTGCTATGCAGGTAAACATCACTCCTCTGACCTCTAAAGGTGCTCTAGTGACAGATGCTAGAGGCTATGGTCTTTAGCCTCCTCGTTAGAGCAACCGACTCTAATGCAAAGAATCTGTGCAATCCCAGCTCAGACTGGGTTGTGTGCAATATTCACAATTTAAGATCACAAAAGTTAGTTTGAAATTTGGAGTTTTGTGATTACATTTTCAGGGGAAGATAAATACAATTCAATGCCTAGAAATGGTTTTCGCTCCAAGGGACTTTAATTTTGACTTAGGATTGGGACATTCCACCGTGTCTACCAATTTTTGTATGTCTATGTGAAAAGGAGCACAATAGGCAGTTCATTGATTGTTTGTAGGTGGTGCTGTTGAGTCATTCGGTCACACTGATGTAAAATAGGTTAGCTAGGGAAGCGCTATGCACCTCTAAAGGTGCTCTGGTGGCAGATGCTAGAGGCCATGGTCTTTAGCATCCTTGTTAGAGCAACCGACTCTAATGCAAAGAATCTGTGCAATCCCAACTCAGACTGGGTTGTGTGCAGTAGGACCCAGTGGGTTACATGTTGGGGCTCGTCTGGCATGGGAGTGAGGTTTAGGGGGTTGAGTGTAACAGCTAGTTAAGTGCTATGCAGGAAAACCTCACTCCTCTGAACTGTAAAGGTGCTCTAGCGATAGACACTAGAGACCATGGTCTTTGGCCTCCTTGTTTGAGCAACCGACTCCAATGCAAAGAATCACTGGCTCAGTGGGTTACACTGACTTTTTTTTTGTTATATTTAATTTTAGACACAGTTTCTACCCCTACCTGACCCCCTCTCCCCCTCACCTCTTGTTTGTGTACTGATGAAGGTGTTGGGGAATGGCTTCAGGCAAGAAGAATATATTTAATGGAAATGTATTCTGTTAATTGTTAAGTTTTTCCAGGATGAAATGTGAATGGTATTTCTTGATTTCCAGTTCATCAGGATAGTTTTCCTGGCAATAGTTTGGGCCACCAGCAGTAACTGACCATTTGAATGTCACAAATTCCCCACTCACACCATCTAAATACACCCCAATCTGGAATAACCCTGATTTCCTAGTTAACAAGAAGCTACTTAACTTTCGCACATTGGCAGATAAGGGAATTACACAACTTCAGCATATCTTTAATAATAATAACCTGGCACCATTTTCCCATAGAGCCCAGACATACAGCATTGGGAGTAATTGCTTCTTGGAATATTTACAAATCAAATCGTCAATTAAATCAAAATTACTTAACCAATCAATCAATCTAGACGTTTCCCCTTAAATCTCAGAGTTTATTAATATATCTTCCTCCAAAAAATTACTTTCCCAAATATACAAAATGATATCAAAATCAGACAACGTTTTAGTTCTACCAACCGCTAAATGGGAATCAGACTTATTCATCACTCCCAATGCTGCATTCTGGACTTAAATTTGCAAAAACACATTCTCCATGACTAAAATGCTAACTTACAACTTATACAGTACAAAGTACTTCACAGATCTCATTTAACTGGGCAAAAATTATTAAAATGGGTTTCACGTCAAAAATATGTTCACATTGCACACAAAACACCCCAGATAAAATACCCCCTTATCTTTATGCCTTATGGCATTGCACTTCAATTAAAACATTTTGGAAAAAGGTTACTGACTCACTCTCCAACTTGATGGGATGTCACATCCCACTCTCTCCCTCCCTCTGCATATTAGGTGACATATCCACAATAAAAATAAATAATTCAAATGGTTACAATGACTTCTGAAACCCATTTTAGATGTACATTTTCACCACTTCTAGTGTGTGTGCAAAAGTTTCACAAAATATGGCCAAAGCTTAAGGAAGCAATTCAGTTGATGCACCGAAAGAATGGACTCGGATGGAGTTTAAAGTCATTGACATCTATTTCTCTCTCTCTCAAACGTCCTCCCCAGTTCCATTCATCCATTAATCACCTGCACCTCCACTTTTCCAGCGGCATCCATTCTCTCTCTTTCTCTTGCTCACAAATGGCTGTTTGCAGTTCCAGTGTGTGGCCTCTGTGAGAGGAGTCTGGGGACTCATGTATCACTCCTGCTAACACCGTTCAAGGCTGTTTCAGGAGACAAACAAGGATGATGTGAAAACGCCACAGAGACTTGCTCATGATACATGACTCTACGGCTCCACTTTACAAAGATATATTAGCTCTGTCCAGATGGACCACGTCAATATTCAGAGACGATGTCAAAGTTAAAGGTGAAGTGTGTCATTTTCATTGAAATGCCTAGTGCTGGAACTGTAAGTAACTATTAATAGGTTGACTTTCCAAAGAGTGTAAACACTATGTCAACTTCTAGACTGATCAATGACTCTAGGTTTGTCTGAACAATGGAAGATGGGGTGCAAAACATCTTGCGCACAACAAGCCTGGTATTTGACCACTTCAGTAACAATTCTAAGATTTTGAAATATTTAATATAAAAAACATATTTGGCTACATATTTTATTATTATTATTATTATTATTATTATTATTATTATTATTATTATTATTATTATTATTATTATTATTATTATTTCACATTTATTTGTTTGTTTGTACAATATTTATTTGATTTATTCCTTGGAATACTCTCAGTAATGGATTAAAAAAGTTGTCACATTACAAATGTTATTATTATTATTATTATTATTATTATTATTATTATTATTATTATTATT
>CAIGQZ010000217.1:5960222-5976076 GCA_903798205.1 Danio tinwini | reverse complement strand
TTTGTTTTGTTTTGTTTTGTTTTGTTTTGTTTTGTTTTGTTTTGTTGCACCCTCCACTTCACCCAGCTCCACGTCTAAAGGATTTCTGTTTATTTTTGCATCAGTAGAGTATCTTACACACTATAGCATGTTTATGTGTGTGTACTTGTTTGTTTGTTTTACACCACATGTATTGTGTCCTCATAATTTAAATTGCCTAAAAACATAATTAACAGGGTGTTTTGAAATTCTATTTTATGTGTGTTGGGTTTACACTGTTTCCTAATTACTCATAGCGCAACAAGACTCCAGTAACAATTGGCAATTTGGCTGTCTGCACCAAAAGCAATGCGGCACCACTTTAACATTTAAAAACCAGCCACTGCATTCCCAGTGGTCAAGGCTTTTAATCTAATTAGTACGTATTAAACCTCTTTAAGATTATTAATAGGCTGCTGAGTGACTGATCTTGTTGATTTGCACTGAATCACAGTTCTGACTTTCTTTTTCAAACTGTCTACTAATGTTAGTTACAGTGTTTTAATTTTAAGATCTGAGAACTATCTGCTCTTCCTTTCATTATGTCAATACATTTTGTGTAAAATTATATTAAAAAACCTGCTTTGGTATAGCATTTAACACTGAATAAAGCACATAATCTGTACCTGAGGTGATCTTTGTCATAGTAGTATATGTTGTATTTTGAGCATCGTTGTCGTAGATGTTTAGGACAAAAATTCCTTTAAATATGGAAAATATACCTTTTTAATGGGTTTTGCAGTGCTGCATTGTGTGTTGTTATGACTCAGTGTTAGGGGTAGGGGTGGGGTAAGGCCATATAATAAGCAGTTTTTCTATATAAAATACATTATGCCAAAGGAGAGTCCTCATAAACCAGATATAAAATTGTGTGTGTACATACTGTAGTATTCCTCACAATTATCAATTCCAGTAAATGTTGACCGTATGCATACATTATTTATTTATTTTTTTGATCCCCATGAGGAAATCACGCCATAAAGCTGGGGTTACACTAGAGTTTGAGCTTGCGAAATTCTGTAATATGGTGCTGTGAAAAGGGGCGGGATTAAACAAGATGATTAGATATTTAAAAAAACAAATGATTGGTCCATGTTTTTGATTTCTGTCTAGAGAGGTCATGTTTTGATTTTCGATTGGTCTCCCACAGTCACGTGATGCAGGTCAGAGTTTACCAAGCTTCAACTTTGCAATGCAGCGAACCGCGAAACTTGACGCACGAGTTTGCGATTCCGGTCTGACGCATTCATGTCCGTGTGAATGGAAGTCTATGGGGAGAAACCACAACTTAATTCACAGAGAATACAACATTTAAAAAATGTGAAAATGTAGATTGTTTTCTTTGAGAGTTGGGTTTAGGGGTAGGGTTGGCTTAGAGGGATAGAATATACAGATTCTACAGTATGTCTATTGGAGGTCCCCATAAAGATAGCTGTGCAAGTGTGTTTGTGTGTATAACCGGACAATAAAAAAATATTACTACAAATTTACTACACATGGAAAAGACTTGGGGAAACAGGAAAATGGGGAGTGAAAACAGACAAAGATGTTGTTCCAGAGAAACCCACACAGAGTACAACAGAAATGCACACAGGCAACACAAATAGTCCACAAAACCGAGAGGCCGACAATGGCGGTTCTAATACAATGCAACATTATAGAAAAGCATAATCTCCACAGTGAATACATTTAGGTTGCCTTTTTTTGGATAGATAGATAGATAGATAGATAGATAGATAGATAGATAGATAGATAGATAGATAGATAGGTAGATAGGTAGATATATAGATAGATAGATAGATAGATAGATAGATAGATAGATAGATAGATAGACAAATAGATGGATAGATGGATGGATAAGCTTCATTTGCAGAACTTGATAGATAGATAGATAGATAGATAGATAGATAGATAGATGGATGGATGGATGGATGGATGGATGGATGGATGGATGGATGGATGGATGGATGGATGGACGGACGGACAGACGGATGGATAAATTTACAGTACTGACTGTGTGTTTCAGTAATAATTAAATTGTGCTTTAATGATTGAGAAATAAAAGTGAAAAGTTGTTCACAGTTCTGATCCAGTCCTTCTGCCTCAACACCTTCTGATTAGGTCATAAAAGCAACAGGACAGTGTCAGCAATACCCAAGCTGATAATCCAAAGCCTTTCCTTGAAAAGTGGAGGAACAGTGCTGTTTTTTCCCTCTTTCTTCTCTTGAAAACTCGTATTAGCCTTTCACCTGTAGCTCACAGCACTGTTTGAATAGCTCCATTCTTCTCATCTACACAGTCAGCCTTTACTTACATTCTCACTGTCCCTCCATTTCTCTGTTTCAATCTATCTGTAGCCCCCTGAATGTCTTTCAATCACTATGGCAGAAATGGGGTGGAGAGAGAAAGAGTGAGGCTCCTAGGAATGTCGATCCATCATCACTAGGACGGGTCTCTACTGAGCTCAGTCACGCTGTAATTTCTCCTTTTCTATTGAGACGCCCAGCACTCCCCCTCTGTCCTATTGACAACTGAAAATGGCTTTGCCAACCTGACTGACAACTTTGTCTACCTGACAGAAAGCATAAAGCAGAGGCACAGAGATTAGACCAATAGAGCTGTGAAGATTACGCTCCTCTATAATGTTGCATTGTATTAAGGCTGCCATTGTGGGGCTCTCGGTTTTGTGGACTATTTGTGTTGCCTGTGTGCATTTCTGTTGTACTCTGTGTGGGTTTCTCTGGAATGACGTCTTTGTCTGTTTTCACTGTACCTCGGGCCGTATTTAAAGATGTTACTTCTACCTTTCTTGACCCTCACAGAAGCTCAGAGTCGCCGTCTGAGAAAACTCATTTCACTTTCTGGGTGGAGGTATGAATGGACTGAAAGGCAGCGTTTCCTTTGAATTGCTCAAATCTATTTGACTGACCCTGCCCAAAAATAGGTACTCTTTTCATTATATTTTAAAATCAATTTATCATGTAGCTGTCTGGTCACACACGAACACGAAGCAGTCAAATATAACTTCATTTATACTCAAACTATGCAGTTAAATTTTGAAATGGCACAAGCTACATGAAATCAGCTGGCAATAGCATCATATGCAGTAGATGAAGGCAAAATTATTAGACTCCTAATGAAATTTCATTCATTTCTTCATTTTCCTTCGGCTTCGCCACAGCAGAATAAACCGCCAACTATTCCAGCATGTGTTTTACGCAGCGGACGCCCTTCCAGCCGCAACCAGTACACATACACTAAGGCCAATTTAATTTATTCAATTCACATATACCTTCACACTGTGGGGGAAACCGGAGCACCCGGAGGAAACCAACGCCAACACAAGGAGAACATGCAAACTCCACACATAAATGCCACACATTAAATGTGATGGTTTGAACATTTCTAATTACTATATGTTCTAGTTATTGCTGGAATGACAGTAATATAACATTTTATTATTTATTTTGC
Organism: Danio tinwini; assembly: GCA_903798205.1. Classification (NCBI taxonomy): domain Eukaryota; kingdom Metazoa; phylum Chordata; class Actinopteri; order Cypriniformes; family Danionidae; genus Danio; species Danio tinwini. Next base: position 5,972,587 of record CAIGQZ010000217.1, on the reverse strand, counting down.
AAGATACAAGTACTTAGATTAACTAGGTTAATTAGTCAAGTTACATTAATTAAGCAAGTGATTAGGTAACTTTTTTTGTAGCCAATCCGCAAATAAAAATAATAATTTAATAAGGGGGTTAATAATATTGAACTTAAACATTCATGTATTCATCTTCCTTCGGCTTAGTCCCTTTATTCATCAGGGGTCGCTACAGCGAAATGAACCGCCAACTTATCCAGCATATGTTTTGCACAGCGGATGCCCTTTCAGCTGCAACCCAGTACTGGAAAACACCCATAACGCTCATACACACACATATATACTATGGCCAGTTTGGTTTATTTAGTTCACCTATACTGAATGTCTTTGGACTGTGGGGGAAATTGGAGCACCCGGAGAAAATCTATGCGAACACAGAGAAAACATGCAAACTCTACACAGAAATATTAACTGAACCAGCTGGGGCTTGAACCTGTGACCTTCTTGCTGTGAGGTGACAGTGTTAACCACTAAGTCACCGTGCCATACCTGAACTTAAAAGTCCTTTTAAGGCAATGCATTTCACTTGGCTGTGAAACGCTTCTCGTGCAGTATGCACGAAAGTAATTGTCTGAATGGGGAAACATCAAAATCTCCAAAACTGTTTACCAAGCTTACAGTTACTTTACATATTTGGAACCACCAATAAAATTAAACAACAACCGTCTCATAAGTTTTGTTTATAAACGTCTGAATCAAACTAAATCAGCATTTTTTTCAGGTTGCCTGAGCTAATGTGCATGCACGCTCAAAAGAAACAAGTTTATGACACCATCCTGACTTATGGCTGTTTTACACATTATCATACTCTGGATAATGATCGTCTGATCGCGCTGCTCTTCTAAAGTGATTTGTAGCTTGGTCTTGATGGTGAATCTCCTCCAGAAATAACAGCGACTCTTTGTTTACAAGTTTGTCGGTGTTTGAGTAGTTGCTGTCATGTTTTCCAGTGACATGTCAAGCATTATATGGATATATTTCTTATGTCTGTGAAGCAAGTATTCACTGAGAATTTATTTGTTGACCACCAAATTGTCATAAAAACGTCTGATTCGAGCTTCTCCCTGGAGAAACGTCAGTCTATAGCGATTGATGATTGGCTCCTGTACTAGTAGGCGGGGCTTTATTCATCATATTGACGTTACACTTTTCCAGATTCAAAACTATACTAGTAACATGGCTTATGTATTCTATAGTCTTTGCTTAAACAATAAAAAACAAACAAATTTTTACAATATTTAAACAAAAAAAAAAAGACTTTCTCCAGAATAAAATAAAATAGTACAGGAAATACTGTGAAAATGTCCTTGCTCTGTTAAACATTACTTGGTGAATATTTGGACAGGAATTCAAAATTCACAAGAGGCCATATAAGTTTGCCTTCATTTGTACTGCTTGGTGCAGACTGATTGCTCTCTGCTGATTCTGCAGCCAATGAGCATGCTTGCTTAACACTTACATAGTCCGGTTGAGTAGTCTTTGTTTGAGATGTGCAAACGCTCAGCAGATCCGATCGCTGCCAGATGCATGCTGGTTAGAAATCCATCAGGAGAGTCTGATGTCATGTTGGCGTATTAACTCTTTAACTCTCATGATGGTGAGGTGGTGATGCCAGATGGTGCAGTCAGGCGTAGTTACTCTTCCTGACTGTGCTGACTAAAGATAGAATTGGAAAACTACTTGATGAGTTTAATTAGGACAGCCTAGTAAACAACAAATGTACTGCTAACTTCTAAAATGCTTGTTTTTGTAACTGATAACAGGTTTTATGTGTATAAATTAAATTATGCCATGCAATCACTCTGTCATATGTGGCTGTTATATAATAATATATTGAATAGTCTAGTTTTTTTTTTCTACTGCCTTAATTCCCTAACTTGTGTCAAGTGCTTTATTGGAATGGAATTGGTAACCTGAAGGTCAATTCAAGTTTATTTGCATAGTGCTTTTTACAGTAATTATTGTTACAAAGCAGCTTTACTTTGTCAGTAACCTACCTGTTCTTTCTAATTTCCATAGCATTCCATGCAGCCTACACTCTCAGAAGTAAAGGTACGAGAGCTGTCACTGGGGTGGTACCTTTTCAAAAGGTACACATTTGTACTTAGAGGGTCCATATTGGTACCTCAGAAGTACCAATACATACCCTTGAGGTAATAATATGAACTTTTTAGGTACAAATTTGTACCTTTTGAAAAGGTACCACCCCAGTGACAGCTCACGTACCTTTATTTCTGAGAGTGTAGACGAGCTTGACACTGCAACTGAAACTATTGATTCTGTCCTTTCTAGCATGTTAGACATAGTTGCTCCGTTACACTTCAAAAAGATTAGGGAGAAAAATCTGATGCCATGGCACAATGAGCACACACTTGCCTTAAGAAAAGCAGCCTGGAAATTTGAGGTTTTTTGTTTAGCCTGGAAAGAAAGAACACTTAACTTTAGAAAAACTTTAAAGTCTGCCAGATCTGCTTATTTTTCAACTTTTATAGAAGAAAATAAACACAACCCTAGGGTCCTGTTTAACACAGTAGCCAATCTAACTAAAAATCAAGCATCAACATGCATTTCTCAACATAGCAGTACTGACTTTGTGAACTTTTTCACATGCAAGATTGATGATATCAGAGATCAAATAAGCACCGTCAATCTGCCTCCAACAGCATCATACCAATTAGAACACTGTAGACTGTTAACAGATAAACTGGACCAGGCCATATCCTGAGCAGCTGCTGTGGTGGTCATGGTGGAGTGAGAGCATGAGACTGATTCTCTGCACAAGACGTTTGGCCATAGGAGAAATGGTCGTGCCCAACTGAGCCTGGTTTCTCTCAAGGTTTTTTAAATCTTCACTTTCGCCAATTGGTGAAGTTTTTTCCTCGCCGCTGTCGCCACTGGCTTGCATGGTTCGGGATCTGTAGAGCTGCGCATCGATGGAATTGCTCTTCAGTGTTTGGACTCTCAGTAGTGATTATTAACCACACTACACTGAGTTAAACTAAACTGAACTTATACACTGAAAACTGAACTGACACTGTTTACATTTACCATAATCTTCTATGTGAAGCTGCTTTGACACAATCTACATTGTATAAGTGCTATACAAATAAAGATGAATTAAATTGAGAAGAAAAAAACCACTTAACATTTTTTTAACATTAGGTGAGGGAGAACTGTCTAAACTGATAAATGCGTCCAAATCAACAATGTCTATGCTAGATCCTATACCGACTATTATTAAAACAATTGTTTTCAGAAGTTTCTGAACCTGTTCTTAACATTTTGAAGTCATCCCTACTTTTAGGATACTTTCCTAAAACTTCCTAAAAACCTCTTTTTAAAAACCACAGCTTGATCCCAAAGAACTAGTAAATTATAGACCAATTTCAAACCTGCCTTTTCTATAAAAGATACTACGAAAAGTTGTATCTGCTCAATTATGTTGCTTCCTACAAAGAAACAATATCTATAAAAATTTCAATCTGGATTTAGAGCATTTCATAGCACAGAAACAACACACCTAAGAGTTACAAATGTCGTCCGATCGTGGTTGAGTTTATCTCTTAGTGTTATTGGACCACAGTGCTGCATTTGATACAATCGATCATGATATTCGCCTTGATAGGCTTGAAAACTATGTTGGTATTACAGTAACTGCATTGGCCTGGTTTAGGTCTTATCTATTTGAACGTTACCAATTTGTATCAGTTATTGAAGAGGCATCATACAGATCAAAAGTACACTGTGGTGTACCACAAGCTCAGTTCTTGGTCCCTTACTGTTCACACTATATATGCTACCACTAGGTGATATCCTTAAAAAAACACAAAGTTAGCTTCCACTGTTATGCTGATTATACACAACTTTATATTTCCTCTTAACCTGATAACTTGTATGAATTTACGAAATTAACAGATTGTATAGCTGATATTACAAATTGGATGACTAATTCTTATCACTAAATTCAGATAAAACTGAGGTAGTCACCATGAAGAAGTTAAAGCAAAAGTCATGATTAACTATTGGTCATAACAATATTTTTAGCATCAGCTTTCTTACATTTGCAATCACTCTCATTGGTCTGTGATTATTGTTTCGCACTCAGTGAGCAGGGGAAATAAATAATGGTAGAGTAATGGTAATAAATAATTGCCTACATAAATAATATTTGTATTTTCAAAATGCAAAGAGGGAGAATGAGTGAGTCATTTAATATTTTTTTTTTCACTTGGCACATAATAGTGGAGTGAACTGAATAGAAGTTGTTCATACAATTTATGTTTGTAGTTACATGTTTTTATTATCCATGACTGACCTATAACGTTATATGGCACAAAATAATTAAAGACTCTTTTTTTTTTTTTTGCGATATCCCCAGGCCTTAATTTTTGTGCTGGAACACCTAATTTTACCAATCCCCCTCCTCAGCCGCCCTCTTCCCCCGTCCGCTGTTCACTTTCTTCGGCAACTTCCCAACCCTCTTCACTTTCATCCGTGACCCAACCCCCCCTCTTCTCCACATCATTACACCAACAGCAGTCTTAAACCTTGAAACAAGACAGGATGAATCCATGCTTTCGTCTTGTCTCACACCAAATTCTGACCATACCGTCTGCATTTTATAGCAGAAATTGAGAAATTGAATCCAATCTTCTATCTTTTGGTTTTGTTGAGCTTGTGTGAATTGTAGCCTCAGTTTGGTGCTTTTAGCTGTCAAGGTTTGATGTGTTTGTGTGTTCAGAGTTGGTCTTTTGCAGACCTTGCTTGTAATAAATGGTTATTTGAGTTATAGTACAGTTGTCTTTCTATCAGCCAGTCCGGTCATTCTCCTCTGACCTCTGCATATACAACGCATTTTCACCCACAGAACTGCTTCTCTCTGTATTTTCTCTTTTATGTTGGCCCATTCTCTGTAAACCCTCAAAATGTTTGTGCATGAAAATCCCAGTAGTTCAGCAATTTCTAAAATACTCTGACATCAACATTCATGCCATGTTCAAAGTCAGCATGCAGTTCATTACAGGTAATTAGGGTTAATATTCTCCTTGCTTTTATACAGATTAAACTGAGAATATTTGTTTTACAGTTGATTTACAGCATGTAAAAGCAGACCTTCTAAGCTTTCAGGAGACTCATGTTGCAAGTTTGAGTTCAGTTCATTTTCTGACACATTTCAGAATGGACCAATGAGAGAGCACGATGGCACATCCTTTTTTAAATTATTATTTCTCACACAGATAAAACATATTTTGTTGTTATTATGGGTGCTCACAAATAATAAAAACATGATACATTTTTAAAATATGTATAACACTTGTCTTTATTCAAATGAATTCATCTTTATTTCTATAGCGTAGACTGTGTCAAAGCAGCTTAACATAGACGTTCTAGTAAATTGAAACTGTGTCAGCCCAATTTTCAGAGTTGCAGTTCAGCTTAGTTCAGTTCAGTTCAGTTCAGTGTGGTTTAATTTTAACTGCTGAAAGTCCAAACACTGAAGAGCAAATCCATCGATTAGCAGCTCCACAATTCCCAAACCAAGCAAGCCTGTGGGGACAGTGTTGAGAAACAAACTTCACCAAATGACGAAAGTGAAAGAAAAACCTTGAGAGAAACCAGGCTTAGTTGGGCACGACCATTTCTCCTGTGGCCAAACTTCTTGTGTAGAGCTGCTGTATGCCTGCAACAACAGTAGCCCTTCGCCAAACTGATTTCACCAAGTAGGACATGTTGCTGGATTATCATCTATGTTGGAACAGCATTCCAATCAGCCAATCAGAATTAAGGAATATGTTTACTGTTTATGTTAAGTTCATGTTAGGGCTTACGGTTAGGTTTATGCACTTCTACAAGATTGTTATACAACTAATATTCCCCTCTAATTTTAGGAATATTTTAGTTATGGTTGGCAAAAATGATGTTTCAGGATCAACATAGATGCTAATCCAGGATCCCATCCTACTTGGCAAAATGATGACGTGCATAGACCTCAGAGGGTTAAAGGGATAGTTCACCCAGGGCTTAATTTGTGTCGGAACACGCCAGATTCGCATCCGGCACCTCTGAAATCTGATCCGGCACCTTATTTAACAGATTCCCCTCCTCTTATCTCTCCTCCCCTGTCCGCTGTTCACTTTCTTCAGCGACTCCCCAACCCTCTTTACTTTCGTGCTTTTCCTCCGCCATCCACCCACCCACTCTACACTTTCGTGCGTGACACCTCTCCATCCTCGGGTAACATGCCGGATCTGTTACCCTGATCTGCTCAGGGACCTTGCAATTCACAAATTAAGCACTGAGTTCACCCATAAAAAAATGAATTCTCTCATCATTTAATCTTCTCTGAATCATTCAATCACTTAAATGGCACCTAGGTTACCCCTTTTTCCAGATTTAATATAAGTCTTTTGTGTCTCCAGAATGTGTCTGTAAAGTTTCAGCTCAAAACACCCATCAGATTATTTATTATAGCTTTTAGAAGTGTCTATTGAATAGCTCTAACCATCAGGTAGCAGTTTTTGTGGACTCTGCCTTTAAGGCTAGTCCTCCCCGCCCACCGTTTCCACGTGCCTGTCAGCGTGCCTTAATCTCCTCCCTCGGCTGCTTTAGACAACAGACAGACATAAAGGAAGCTGATCTCACGTAATGTTTGTGAGAAATACTACAGTAAGAACTTTACCAATGAGTATTTGATGCATTTGTTGTGGAGTTGCAGCAATGAGTCACACACAATGTCGTTATAAAGTTCACACACACACACACACACACAGTGCGGAAATACAGACTGCGTGTTTAGATTAATATCCAGATTAATATCCACTTCTGTATGGATATCTGTTATGTTAATGTACAAAATAAACCTGATTTAACGTCCACAAACCGGGACTGAATCATCTTTTATTATTGTTCTGACACGCGGCTGTGCTGATGAGTAAAGCTGAAGTAAATCGCTGTAATTCATTACACACATGCACTGTTTTAAAACATTTTAAACTTGTAAAACTCACTCTTGATCACATTTGATGATGATTGATGGTCCTAGTGAACTAAACAGACCTTTTATTCCCAGTTGCTTTGCGCACATCATGTCTTGTTGAAAGGATTATACACGTTAATACGCAGCTGTCAATCAATTCGGTGGGCGGGGGGACCGCATTCCTACGTCAAGTTGCAGTCGATCTCAAAACCGCTCCAATTGATCCACCGTTTTTATGTTGTTAAATTGAAAAAAAAAGGACTGAGTGTGTTTATATCACCCCAATATGACAGTCTATACACTATACCTACACATATGTCTGTCCAAACAGCTTGAAAAGTAGATTTTTCACCATAGGTGCCCTTTAAAATGTACAAAGCCTGGTTTCTTCTGTTGAACAGAAAGAAGATGCCTGCTTTTGGGACCCATCTGTTTCCTTAGTTTTTAGTTTTTTTGTAAATCTTCCACCTACTATGGAAGTCAATAGGTTCCTGCAACCAGCATTCTTTAAAATATCTTCTTTTGTATTAAACAAAAGAAATAAATTCTTAAAGATTTAAAAAGATGACAGAGAGTCAACGGATGAGGTCATTTAAATTTTTGACTAAACTATTTAATACACTCTCTCCTTTCAGACACACCAGTTTTGAGTTCTGAAGTCTCTACTAATGATCTGATGAGACGTGTCAGACGAAGGACAAATTCCAAAAAATGAAGGTAGATTTGTCTATAGGACAGATTTGAGAAGCCCTGTTTTAATGGATTGTTTTTCCTTTGAGAGACAATAAATACCAGCTCCTCTGTCCTGTTACAAACAACAAAGCAGCAACCTCTAAGACGGTCTGCCATATTGATTCATGTTGCTGTACTGTCAGTCAGCTGTGTAGACAGGCTGATCGCTTCCACAGCCTCTTGTGAAAATCACATTCATTATGTCCTGCTGCAGAGCGTGATGTTCACGCTAACAATGCTGCACTGCAGGTATGAAAAATGAAAAGACGGGCTTCCTTGCAGCATCCTCCAAAAATAATATCCTGTATTTTTCCCACCCTCCCTTGTCCACATTTTTATTTTGAATAGGACTCGCAGCCATGTCCTAATGGCCCAGAATCCTCGTCTCTTTGGCCTAGATGTGTTTCATCCCATGGGAGTAATTAAGTTACCTGTAAATATCCACGTCTCGTCCATTCATCCCTGCAACATGAGCATGTTTCTTATGGTAATTACAATATGGCCGCTCTTCCATGAAGCAGTTTAAAAACAAATTAATTTGATTCAGTGTCAGGGATGCAGTTAGACCGTACAGAATGGATTATTGTAACAAGTGTACATTTTAAATCCAAATGTGTACAATATGACTTAACTTAAAGAAATATTGATAACACTTTATAATAACTACACACTATGAATCATTTATTAAGCATTAGTATCTTGTAAATTTGTTAAGCATTAAATCTACATTAACAAATGTTAGTAAGCAGTTTATAACTGCAGCTTCAAATGCTGTATTATTGACTTATAACCACATTTAAAATGTGCTTAATAATTGTACTAATTTGTGACTGGTTGATTTTTCATTACTAAATTAAGTATCACATTATTTACAAACTATTTGTATTAAAGAGTAGTTGGTAACTTTTTTAAGATCGTTTAAAAAGAGTTAGTAAATGATTAACAAACTTGAAATTGTTATTTATGCATATAGTAATGGTTATTATGTATGTTAATAAATGCTTTATTACCTCAACTTCATGCAGTTTTGTGACCAAATCTAAAGTGAGGACTATTTATGATTTATGAATGCCTTATAAGTGACAAATAAAGGCTTTGTATCAAATGAACAATAATCTTTGCAATCTTATCTAAACAGTAAAATTACTGTAAAGTTTAAACATTTGCTGATTAACATGAGTGTCAAAATATAACATAAAATTGGATAAAACAACAACAATATAATAATTTAACAATATAATAGGATTCAATGTTTAAGCTGTACAGTAATTTTATTTTAGAAATATTTATTTTTTATTTGATACAGTTTCATTTGTGGATTTTCAAATGAATAGAAATGAATAAAGTCGTTTAAGTCCTTTTTCTTGTTTAGAATATAACTGAGCCTTTAATTGTCATTTATAAGGGATTTATAAAGCATAAATTATTCTCACTTTATATTAGGCAACAAAACTGCATGAAGTTGAGTTTATAAAGCATTTATTAACATACAAATTAACTATTAATTTATGCCAGAATAATAAGAATTATAAATGTTGGTTTGAAAATTTTATTAATCATTTACTAACTCCTTCTGATTGATTTTAAAAAGCAACTAACTGTGCTTAAGTAACTGGTTTGTAAATAATGCAAATCTTAATTTAGTAATGAAAAATAAATCATTAACAAAGTATGAAAATACAATCATTAAGCACATAATAAATGTGCTTATAATTCAAGAATACATAATTTGTAGCTGCAGTTATAAACTGCTTACTAACGTTTATTAATGTAGTTAATGCTTAACAGATAGTTAATTCACTATTTGCTAATGCTTAATAAATGGTTCATAGTGTGTATATTATAAAGTTACCAACATATTTCACCAAAAGAAAATAATAATAATTTTCTCATTATTACCTCACCCTTGTTCAAAATCAATTTGAGCTTTTCTTTTTTATGTTGATCACAAAATAAGATATTATGACGAATGCTGGTTGATGGGACACACTGACTTATTAAATAATAATAAATAGTAAAACAAAGGTAACCAGCTTTCTTCAAAATATCTTGTTTTGTGTTCAACAGAAGAATGAAACTCATAAAGGTTTAAAGCCACATGACGGAGAGTAAATGATAAGACAATTTCCATTTTAGAGTGAACTATCTCTTTAAGTACTGTTTAGAAATTATCAGTGGCATACAATTAAAGGTGCAGTATGCAAGTTTGACACCCAGTGGTTGAACTAGGTATTGCACGCCTGGTTCAAAATGCAGGCAAGCACAGGTTGCCATCATAATTATATTTTACAGGAGAGCCTAAATGCGTTCATGTGCTTTGAATGATGCGAGAGGCGATTTCTCTGCGATCGTTGCACATTTAGGATTATTCTACAAAAAATCTCTTAACCTGTGGGTATCCGTGGGTTCTGATCCGTATGAATCACGGATTAACCGTGATCTGTTACAGTCCTAGTTCATATGGTGTAACAGCCGCAAACAACTCTGAAATTGTACACACACAATTGTGCTGCTGCTTGCTATTAGACTAAGTGCCACTGGCAATACGTTTAGTTGACTTTTTAGCAAGACACTGCTCATATAGCTGCCTGTGGTACTTTTTCAAGGGCTGCTTGTTGTATTTCCTCGTCATGTGGCAACAATTCTGCGACAGCTGTTACAAATTACCTGTTTTTGTTCGGTGTCTGTGACTAAGATATTTCCATATTACCGATGTGCTGTTTTTCTTTAATATGAATTCGTCTATTAATGCTTCTGAAGTGACAGACACCATCATCACACTCATCCGCGCTTTCCCGTCTGTTTGTTTGTTTTATTGTGGGCGTTCCGCATAGTTCAGTTGCGCAATTCTGATTGGGCAGAATGACATGTCTTACTAGCCAATTGAATGAGCACACTGTCACGCACAGCTGGCAATCACGCATTTGCTCTGAGCGGGGGAACTTAAATAATAAATATTTCATATTGAAGCGATTGCGATTAGATTTCGATTAATCGCACAGCCCTAATGTGGAACTCTGAATCTGCGTCTCATTTCAGCTACTGCCCTCCGGAGGTCACATTTCAGTCACGGACACACACTTTGAGAGCCTTTCTGACTGAATGAATAAAATACAGTTTTCCACAAAGGCAATCCGGGGTGCTGAAATATAATTGGCTAAAGTGGCATTGGGCTGGTTAAAGGGACCAAAACAAATGCAGATGTTCCAGCATATAACAGACATTTTCAAAGCAGAATATCTGACTTCAGCATTGTTTTTTCAGATAAACAAGAATGTTCACTTAGCATGTTTCTTAAATATCTGCAAACATATAGTATTTTTTATGCTTTAGGAGAGTCAAAAACCTTCAGATAATGAACCCACGCATTCAACAGAAGTAAAGACAAAATTGAGAGTCCATTGAATAAACCCATGTGCCACTTTTTAAGCACAAAAACCTACAACTTGTTCAATAAAAACCCGCAATCTTGATGAACAAGGTGTTATGAGCACTACATATGCATTTCATAATAGCTGTCATTCTTTTTAGCACAAACACGCTTCATTTCGGTGTAAATTTGTTTCATTACAGAGTGCACAGGAGTCAGTGCAAATTGCCTGGATCAATTAACGTTGCAATATTACCACCTACTGAAATCAGCCTGTAAACAGTTGGTTTTAAAAGAGACATTTGTGTTCATTTTCAAGTGATTACAGCTGCCATCGAATGATGATAAAATGATAGAGAGGAGTGTTATAACTGGGCATATATCCAAACTTCATTTAAATGCATAATTCCAATTAGATGCACATCCACCATGCTGTGCAAATGCATGGTGAAAACAACCGAGAGGACTTTTTTATAGGGGAAACACACCTGCAGCAAATAAGCGACTGAGGATGTGCAAAAGACAGTTTACTAAATTGGATGATTAAATACTTAATCATAGCACAATTACAAAATGAGAGTAATGACACAGTGAACACCATACAACACTTAAATTACCACAAAAGAAAAATGCAAGGTTAGGCTGCAAGACATTAGCCTGATTTTGGCGCAAACCATTAGGCATAGGGTTTCAAAGTGATTCAAAATAGACATTTGAATGCAAACATAAAGACATTGAATATTGTTTCAGGCAAAGCGATTGTGCTGTCTGAAGCTGAAATAAAAATAACAAAGGCTTTGTTATTACCGAAGCTGTCTCTACTGTATGACCACAAAGTAAATGCAATCATAAGAACACCTACTGTATCGAAATGTTATTATTTCACAACATGTGTTTTAATCCCTTGGATATCTTCATTTCTGTCATTCACCGGCTGGAATTCTGTTGACAATGCAGATAGGTAGACGATGAATCATAATTATCTCGCTTACTGTCATGCTGTGAAATATGGGCAAGACAAATTGCATAGCCTAAAGATAAATACAAGGGTCCAGCAGCAGTGGCTATACTTTCTTGAAATATACATATACAGATACCTATAGAGATGAAGAGTCATGAAAGCTAAATTTATATATATATATATTGTAAAATAAGCATTGTTTTTCAGGAATCAAACACATTACTCATACTACAGCTCATAACATATTCAAGTATGTATATACATACATACATACATACATACATACATACATACATACATACATA
>CAIGQZ010000217.1:5935817-5950222 GCA_903798205.1 Danio tinwini | reverse complement strand
TTTGCAGTGGTGTAGTTGGGGCTATACACACGTATACTCTGTATGCCTAGTTTTTTTCCACAAGTTGTTTGGGTATTACGACTTCTGAATATCAATAATTGCGTATACCCTTGGTATACTCCATAATTTATGTGTATCTGCTTCCCCTTTAACTGTATACAAAATGTTTTTTTCAATTTGCATCTTAATTTGTTGCAATTGGTGCATTTTTCTTTAACTTTTGCACAATCCCCTGGCCCATGACAATTGCAGCAGCTGTGAGAACATTTTGTGAGAGTTTGACAAGTGAACTGAATGATGTCTTGCAGAAACATTCAGGTAAAATTATAAAACAGTCACTTTAGCCCCCTATATTTCTATTCAGCCCCCCTAAAACTTTTGTGATTTGCTTACGAACTAGACACTACAAAATTATTGCCTGAGTCCTTTAAATGTGATATTTGACCTCCACCATTTTTAACTCGTTTTTCATTTAATCAGCAAACCACAGCGGTGCAGAGCAAGAGCACAAGCTGTGTGTTTATCGATAGATTATTATAACATCTGCATATCACATGCACCCCAGTGTCATGGAGGAGCAATCGGATTTCCCCATGTACTGTTTCCCCGGCTCTCACCTCATCATCACAGCCTGTTTCCTCTAGCGAAAATGTAGCTCTTAACATATGTTTCGCTATGTTTATTTCTAAATTAACTATGAATATAAAACATATTCTGGGGGCACTATTAGCTAAGTATAAATCATTGAATTAGATTAGACCAGGGGTGTCTAAACTCGGTCCTGAAGGGCCAGTGTCCTGCATATTTTAGTTCCAACCACAATTAAACACACCTGAACCAGCTAATCAAGCTCTTTCTAGGTATACTAGAAACTACCAGACAGGTGTGTTGAAAGAATATTGGAGCTAAACTATTCAATTCAATTCATCTTTATTTTTATAGCGCTTATACAATGTAGATTGTGTCAAAGCAACTTCACATAGAAGAATATAGTGAATTAAAACAGTGTCAGTTCAGTTTTCAGTGTTTAAGTTCAGTTCAGTTTAGCTCAGGTCAGTGTGGGTTAATATTCACTACTGAGAGTCCAAACACTGAAGAGCAAATCCATCGATGCGCAACTCTACAGATCCCAAACCATGCAAGCCAGTGGCGACAGCGGCGAGGAAAAAACTTCACCAATTGGCGAAAGTGAAGATTTAAAAAAAAAAAAATACTTGAGAGAAACCTGGCTCAGTTGGGCACGACCATTTCTCCTATGGCCAAACGTCTTGTGCAGAGCTGCAGTCTAGACGCAGGAAGCTGGACCTCAGCGAAGACTCGTCTGTCCTTGGTCTCATGCTCTCCACTCTTCCATGACCACCACAGCAGCTGCTCAGGATACGGCCTGGTCCAGGATTATGAAAACCTTGGGATCATCTCGTCGCTGGTCTTGGATCACATCAGTGGCGCTGTATAGTCTGAGGGTTTCGGGATGAGAACCCCCAGGAGGAAATACAGAATAAGGAGAATAATTAGCGTAGCTGCTGTTCATAGTGTATAAAAACAAGAAGCAAAATCCTGTGTGGGGCACATCATGTGTCATACCGCTATGTAATGCACTGAGTGTATGATTTGCTAAAAAGATAGGTCTTTAATCTAGTTTTGAAGTGCGAGAGTGTGTCTGAGCCTCTAACATTATCAGGAAGGCTATTCCAGAGTTTAGGGGCCTTTACTCGACTTTGCTATTCTAGGTACTACTAGAAGCCCTGAGTTTTGAGATCGTAAAGAGCGGGTTGGATTGTAGCAAGACAGGAGGTTGGTTAGATAAACAGGAGCTAGATTATTTAACGCTTTAGAGGTAAGAAACAATATTTTATAATCAATACGAAACTTAACAGGCAGCCAGTGTAAGGAGCATAAAATTGGGGTAATATGATCATATTTTCTAGACCTTGTAAGAACTCTGGTAGCTGCATTTTGCACTAGCTGAAGTTTGTTAATACAGGATGCTGGGCAACCAGCAAACAGAGCATTACAGTAATCCAGCCTGGAAGTCATGAAAGCATGAACTAGTTTTTCTGCATATGATATGGATATGAAAAACTATGCAGGACACTGGCCCTCCAGAACCGAGTTTGGACACCCCTGGATTAGACGATTAGCGTCTCGCTAATAGTAAAATTAACAATTTTGTTTAAATATTTTTCCTTTTAAATGGATAGTTCACCCCCCAAAAAATATGAAAATTGTCATAATTTACTCAACCTTAACTTGTTCCACAATGTCTTTTTTATTATGCTATTCTGAAAACCTGTAACCATTGACTTCCATAGTATTTGTTTTTCCTTCTGTGGAGGTCAATAGTTACAGGTAACTTATGTCAAATAAATATATATTGCTAATGAATCATAGAAACTTAAAAAAAATTGGGTTGGGTGGGTAATAGTACACCACCTTTTTTAGGACTGCACCACTGATCTTTTTTGCACTGTTCAAATGTATTACCCTTTGCTATGTTAGAGATGAAAACATCCACTGAATTAAAGTGTAAAAATGCCTCGGATAAAAAAAAACATTTTCAATTTTTTCCTCACAAATCTGTTAATCAACCTCAATCCTGATCAAAACTACTAAATGTTTAAAAAGGTTACAGAATTTTAACTCTTTAATTGCCAGATTGAGAAATGATGTCACTAATTTGGTGGAAAAAAACACAAAAATTTCCAATATAAAAAGTAGTTGTGGACTGGATTTATTTTATTTTATTTTTTACCTTTTATCACAGTGTTAGACATGTGAAAGATTAGTAACCACGTTGCCTTTGATGGGTTGTTAGATTTTGTGCAGCATAAGATTTTTTTGTTTCCCCTAATTTACTGTTCGTGGCTGTTTTTGCCCCATTGACTTCCATTATAACCACATTTTTGGATTGCAAAGCCATGACACCATATGATAATGTGCTGGCATATTTTTTTCAAAGGTGCCACAATATCAAACCATGAGCAAAATTTGTAATTCTTTTACAAAACGTATTTAACACCAGTTCGTCTAAATAAGATATTTCCTATTGTTTCTCAATATTGTTTTAAGTCCAAATCCAATGTTGGTACTGTGATGCATGTATTCTGGGACTGTGACATGATTAAGACATACTGGAAAGAAATCCACAAATTAGTTCAGTAGATTATAAATAAACCTTTTGTCATATCTCCAGCTATTTATTTCTGAATTGTAGCTCTACACCTTATGGACTAGAATCTGTGTTACACTTTTGTACATATCTAGCAAGAAAATGTATTATTTTGCTGTGGTCCTCTCCTAACATTCTTTCTGTCAATATGTGAATAAATCAGATTTTCAGCCATTTTCTTACCCTTGGAAAGACTTATGACTTGCTTAAGAAATCTGATGATTTCTGGAATATCTGGAAATCTCTATTGGGAGTTTTTGGAGAATGCATCTTGAAAGATTTTTATTTTATTTAAATTTATTTATTTTTTGTTAATTTTACCCTTCACAAAAGACTTGGATTACTAGCCAATGGACGAATGTATAACAGATGGCTGTATTATTGTATATGATGACATGAGACCACTGTTCTGTACCATACCATACCATACCGGTTCTATACCACTGTTCTGTCATTGTAAATCTTTAAATAAATGTAAAAAAATAAAAATAGAAAGGCCTGTGCAAAAAAAGAAAGCTTTGTTTATGGTTTTTATATGGAGTTATATGGAGTATAACAGCAAAGTAAAGTGTGTGCATGTGTGTTTGTAAGAGTGTGAGAATGACCTTTGCGCACTTTCCTTGATATGTCTGAGAAAACCAAATATGCACGTCAGCTCTCAGAACTATATGGAGTAAACAAAAACAAAAACTGTGTATTTACAGACCGGCTGCCTTTTGATGTTGATATATATGATGCTTATGTATTTATATTTGATATATTTATAGTAGAAAATATTCTGAGGGCTGTCAAATTTTGTTCATTAAATCATCTAAAATGCTGACGGGAGGTAAAATAAAACATACAGCTGAAAATGTAATAAACATGCCTCCCAAAATGTCAATGCATGGAACAAGCAAACAGACCAGTAATGCTTTTGCTAATTAAACCCTGAGTGAAACCACACTCCTACCACAGCGAACAGTGGCGTAAATCTCAGCAAACCAGAAAAACACAGCACTTGTGGCGTGTGCCATTGGAAATCCTTCAGAGAGAGAGAGAGAGAAGTATACATCCCCGAGGGTCAACAACAAATGAAACATAGCCAATTCTAAATAAACTACACTTTTTTTTTCAGTCCTGGCAGGTTTTTCCCCTTGTGTCACAATGGGGAGCATGTAAAGAGTAGGTTAGCAATTTGAGATTTGCTAGAGCTGCATGTGAAATGCAATCAGTCAGCAGCTGCTGAGTAATGTGGCGTTTCTGTCACGCCTGCGCCGCCGTTTTCTCTTCGCCGCACTTTTCCACAGAGAGTGAGGCCAGAATTACAACGGCTGCTCTCATCAAAAGAGGATGTTGACATGCATCAGGCGAACAGCGGCGTCGCTCTGACAGAATGTTAAACGCTCACATTCCACACCAGGCTTTGAGATCTGTTTGTGGATTTTACATTTTTGTCATTTTCCGTCATCAACATTTTGGTAATTAGAGGAGAAAGCCAACCGCTGTGGGATTTTTTTTCAAGCACATGCAGACAAAAAAAAATACTTTACATTCAAAAGGCGCTTTGAGTTGCACATCCAAAAATCTGTGAGCTTTAAGAAATGAGGACTCTCAGGAAAAGTGTAATGGGCACTGCTGCAATATGATTTGAATATAATCAGTGTCTATCTATAGTATAATAGGCACATGAAGTGAGTGTGCCAATACATCATGATTGGGTCGTGATGTTCGGTTCAACGTGTAACGTTTTATTCTTTCAGTGTAGGATTTTGATTATGATTAATGAGTTTCATATCATGCTTGCCCTTCACAAATGAAAGAATTCACTTCATTTCTACAATAAAATATGTGCAGTTTGCTTGGATTGATTTATTGGTTGTTTGTTTGATTGATTGATTGGTTGATTGAATTGTTGATTTGATTGATTAAATTGTTAGCTGATTGATTTATTTGATTGATTGATTGACTTATTGAATATTGAATGGTTGGTTGGTTGATTGACTGAATTGTTGATTGATTGATAGATTAATTTGTTGATTTGATTGATTGATAAAATTGTTAGTTGATTGATTAATTGATTTGTTGATTAAATGGTTAAATATTGAATGGTTGGTTGGCTGATTGATTGCTTGTGTTGAGAGGTGAGCATGATCGAACACCCAATGAGGGGGGAGAGCATGCTCAGAGCCTGGAGCCTGGAGTTTTGATTCATGACAACAACATGACACGCAGGTGGAACTGAAGAAGGTACAAAAAAATCAACATTTCCAAGTCCTCATGGAGGCCCAGCCTGCTCTGACTGATCTGCCGCCCACTTTCCCATTACCTTTTGCAAAATGGCATCCCAGGATGACCCGGAAGCGTTTCTGGGTCTCTTTGAGAAGATGGTAGAAGCGTGTGGCTGGCCACATTCCGAGTGGTCAGTAAGAGTTATCTCACTGTTGTCGGGCGAAGCCCAACTCGCCGCACAGCACTTATCGACCCAGAATCCCCTGGAGTATGACGACCTGAAGCGAGCCATTCTCCAGCGGGTAGGCCACAACCCAGAGGAGCAACATCAGCTCTTCTGTTTGATGGAATGGACGGGAAGCGACCGGCCCTTTGTGTTTGCCCTGCAGCTCCATGATGCCTGGATACAGGATGGCTGGACCGTCGCGGAGATCTTGGATGCCGTAGTGCTGGATGTGGTGGAAATTCATTATATTTATTTTATATTCATTTATAAATTCATTTATATAGATTATAAATATCTGTTCTTTTATTCTTTCATGAAATGCACTGTTTAAGTTAGACCATGTGTGACCACTTAAACATTTGTTTATCACCAGATAAGATCTGGATAAGTACATGGTGATTTAACTAACTACGTGTTCGGATGGGATATAGATGGTTAAAAATGAAGTTGAGTGCTGATGTAACTGTATGTCATCCTGTATGTCACTGATGACCTTGTGGGCATTACAAACTAGATAAAAAGAGAACGCACTATGTTTCGGCGTCTCACTCTCTGCAGAAACCTGCGTTGCTGTATGATTGTCTGACCTTCTTTGCAAAGAATAAAACCTTAAAAGACACTTTGGGTAAGATTTTGTCTTCTTGACCACTGAGAGAGCCTCCTTTAAAGAAAATTGCCACTACACTGGAGCAGTTCATCGCCCTTCACCTTCTCCCGAACATCGGAGAGGGTCCAGTATCACCAGCCCAAGAATCTGCAAACGGCCACCCGGCTGGCAGAGGATCACCTGGTGGCGAGGTCCAGGGTCGGTGATATAACGACTCTCTCTTCTCCCCCTCTTTCTCTCTTTCTCCATTTCCCCCATCCTGTTCCCAGGCCCAGAGTGGGGAGACCGCCTACACCAGCACCCAGACGACAGTGCACTGAGGCAGATCCACAGCAGATTCCGTTGAAGAGGGGTGCCTATCAGGACGAAGGGGTGGAGTTTTGCCCCCTGGCTGCTTCTGCGACAGCACCATGTCTTTCTCTGGTTCAATCGGTTGGTCCCACTGGCCCCGGGTGTAGTGGGAAGGTCTGGGCCAATGCATTGGCTCCGCGGGGGTGAGGACAATGACGATGCACAAAAGACGCACAAAAGACACTATGCTAAGGAAGTGAGTGTGCGTCTCCGCCGTGCCAACCGTCGCCTCTGGTCGCGATGGGCTATACCGGATACCTGTGTGTAAAAGGGGCCAGAGAGCGTCTATAGGACCCGGCCGTACCGCCTGCCTGAACACAAGAAAAAAGTGGTTGAGGAAGAATTGAGTAACATGCTAAAAATAGATGTAATAGAAGAATCCCACGGCTCCCCGGCCTGAGGTGGGCAGTGGGGGTATGTGGAGAGGTGAGCATGATCGAACACCCTAATCAACAGGCAAATCAGAAATAATACATAACACCTGTTTATTTCTGACTGGGCCGGAGAGACATCCTTCTTAAGGAGAAGAGAAGGAGCAGTCGGGAGAAGAAAGAGAGCAAGCGCGCTCACACGCACACACATACACACACACACACACACACACACACACACACACACAAACACACACACACACACACACACACCTACTACGCGTGTTGTGCCATTACCTTAAAATAAAACTTTTACTTGCCTTATATCGCCAATCCTGTTTTCTTCTTCCTACAACAACAGTGAACTGCTACAGATTGATTGATTGATTGGTTTATAAATAGATAGATTGATTGATTGATTGATTGATTGATTGATTGATTGATTGATTAAATGGACGAATATTGAATGGTTGGTTGGTTGGTTGATTTGATTGATTGCTTTGTTGATTTGTTGGTCTGTCTACGCTGCTTCAGCGGCATTGCTCGCTGCAGAAGTGGCGAATTTTTCAACTTTTCAAACGTCAACAGAAGTGTCGGCCAATCAGATCACATCGCTTTATGCAAATACCCCAGCTCAGACAGTAGTCGATTGCAGATTTATTTCACTGGCTGACGGTGATATGACGATTGCGTCAGCTCCAACTTCAGACACGCCCTTTGTCAAGCACTAATGCTGAAGCCCCGTGTGAATTCTGCATTACATCTATTACACAATAAAATGTGTTCGGTTAAGGAAACATGGAAAATGTGCAGAGCTGGTGGTCCTCCAGGAACGAGGTTGAGAAACATTGCATTGCTTAATTGCTTGTTTGATTTCATTTTCATTATGTAAAGTACAGAATGTATTGTACCTAATGTATTTTGATTAAATAAGTATATGTTCACATGTCTCAGATGAACAGCAGCGTTGCTCTTATAGAATGTTAAACACACCACAGTCTGAGATCTGCAGTTTTTGCATTTTTGTCATTTTTTCTTTAATCAACATGTTGGTAATTAAAGGATAAATCCAATCAGTGTGGTTCTTTAAGCACTAGCAGGGAAAATATATTTATTTTCTATTCAAGACAAGCTTTGAGCACATTTATGATTCTTTGAGAGTAAAAAAATTGCTTTAAGAAATGAGCACTCTTATGAAAAGTGTAACTGGCACTACTGCAGTAGGATTTGAATATAATCAGCGTCTATCTATAGCATAATAAGCACATAAAGTGAACGTGTCAATGCATCATGATTGGCTCAATGCTGAAAATGAAGTATTATTATTCTTTCAGAAGCAGGATTTTGATTATCATCTGATTAGGAGTTTGATATTATGATTGCTCTTCACAAAGAAAAGAATATTTTCATTTCTACAAAAAAAGAAGGTCCAGTTTGATTGTTTGATTGATTGATTGTTTAAATGATTGGTTGAATGATTGATCGAACGATCGATTGAAAGATTCATCAACTCAGTGTTACTCAGCCACATTCCTGAAGGACCACCAACACTACAAGTTATGGATGTATTCTTTTTTTCACACCCATTACAAGTCTTTCAGTCTCTGCTAATGAGCTGATGATCTGAATCAGGTGTGTTTGGTTAAATGAGACATGTTCTGCGTCCCAATTCGCATACTTATACTACGACCTAAAAGTATGTATTTTTTTGTGTGGAGCAAAAATATATACTTTTGAGTCTGTAACAGAAAAGTAAGCAAGCTTTGGGATATACTACTTCCTCGTTAAACAGATTGTTGTGTTGCTTAGTTAAGAGTTGCTTAGTTGCTTGTGTTGCTTAGTTATTGATTGATTGATTGATTGATTAATTGATTGATTGATTGTGAACAAGAATAGTTAATCACCAAATATTTTCTTCATGATAATTGAAGGTGCAGTATGTAAGTTTGACACCCAGTGGTTGAACTGGGTGTCAAAGCTCGAGTGGTTGAACTGGGTGTCAGCTCGAGATGCCAGATTGAGTACAGGAGCGAGTGCTTTAAACCGTGTTCTAAATAAAAGCAACAACACATGACAGAGGGACTATTTTCCATATTAAAGGAGTTTTGGTTCTAACCAACACCTCGAATTGATATATTAGAAACAGCTTCTATTTCTCACAGCTGAACATGTGAAACCTGACAGTGATCACCTCAGGTAAACCTTGTGTGTTTTATTCAGTGCTAAATGCTAACAATGTGAGTTTGAATAGATTCTAAACCTTACTGTTTTGTGTGTGAGTGCTTATTCTGTGCTTCTAAATGGCTGTATTTAAAAAATGATGTTGTGTTTAGTGCAAACAGCCAAACTGCTCATGACTGAGTATCTCGTCACAAAGCGTGTTGTATAGGGCATACAATGTAACATGCTCACGTTCGTAATATTTATGTCATTTGCTAATTAATAACCTCATGTGGAACTGAATTTGTCTCATTTCGACGTCTGATACTGTCCATTTCGGTCACGGACACATGCTTTCAAAGCCTTTCTGAATGAATGAATGAATGAATGAATGAATGAATGAATGAATAAATGAATCAATGAATGAAATGCGCTGTTTTCCAACAAGGCAACCCGGGGTGCTGAATTATAATTGGCTAAACTGGCATTGTGCAGGTTAAATTGACCTAAATAAAGACAGCGTTCCGGCACGGAAAAACCATTTCCAAAGCAGAATATCTGACTTCAGCTTTGTTTTTCAGTTAAACAAGTATGTTCACTTGGGATGTTTCTTAAATATCTGCACACATATTATGATATTTTTATGTTTTAGAAGAGTCAAAAACTTACATACAGCACCTTTAAAGGTAAATTTTATTTTGATAATATCATTGGATGGTGAGGCATCAGGCGAACACCAGCACCACTCTGACAGAATGTTAAAAACACACTGCAGTCTGAGATCTCTTGGCAGTTTCTGCATTTTTGTCATTTTCCATCATCAACATTTTCATAATTAAAGGCAAAATAAATCCCACCACTGTGGTTTCGTAAGCATCCGCAGACAACAAATAATATTGTACATTCAAAAGGAGCTTTGAGTTGCACATCTAAAAATCTTTGAGATTAAAAAGAAATGAGGACTCTCAGGAAAAGTGGAGCTGGTGCAGTATGATTTGAATATAATCAGCAGCTTTCTATAGAATAAGCAGCACATGAAGTGAAAGAGTCAATGCATCACTATTGGGTCATAATGTATATAATGCAGTTTTAATCTTTCAGATTGCAGGATTTTAATTATTATTTGTCCTTCACAAATGAAATAATATCTTAATTTCAACAAAAAAAAGTCTTAAATGTGCTGTATGCATTCTTAATTGTTCATTTGTTATTTTTTATATTATTATTTATTACTTAGTTATTCATTCATTGCGCAACAACAATACTAGTTCATCACAAATGTTGTCTTTATCGTGATTAAATGATCAATTATCAATTGTTTTTTTGATTATATAATTGAGTGTTGACATGTATCAGATAAACAGCAGCATTGCTCTTGACAGGCAGTTAAACACAGCAGTCTGAAATCTATTTGTAGTTTTTCCGTTTTTGTCATTTTCCATCAACATTTTGGCAACCAGAGGAAAAATCCCACCAGTGTGCTGTAGGACTGTTTGCCAAGTTTGTGAATTCATGAAACAACATTATAAATAATGTTCAGTTTAATGCACAGTCCAATCATCTCACTTCATAAGACCTCAATGTAAATTTATCAACAGAAGACACAAGTATTAATTTAGCTTGTAGCCTGTATATGTGTTTTGACTCTCAAAGTGACATTGAGTTGCATTTTTTAATACATGCCAGGCCCGTATAGCCAGCCTGGTGAAAGGGGTGGTTCTTTTTTCTCAAAAAGTGGACCTTTTTGCAGTTATACGCCTCAGTTTCTATTTAACTATGAGATTTAAATACTGCATTTAGTGACATTTTAAGCAGTACTTTTTTATGCTGGATTAGCTTGTCAGACATCATCATAACCACACTTTTTGATGTACTAAAAATGTTTCCTAAAAATTAGCAATAAAGAAAAATTAAAACAAGACATTTTTTGTTATTAGAATCTGTTAAAGTTAAACTGTAGCCTACAGTTATGTATTAGACGAAAAACAAACTGGCCAGCACATTCAACTGTCCTCAGTCTCAATTTGGCCATTTTCAAAAAAAAAAAATCATTAAAACATTATAACAATAATAATAATAATAATATAACAATAATAATTAATTCTTCAGAATTTTTCTAGCCTCTTTGGTAAAAAAGTACATTTGAGAATTCCTGGATATCAACAAAAGCCAAAAATCTATTCAAATTATACCTGTAAAATGTTTTCTCTGTTTAAAAACAATACAGTAGTGAAAGAAGATTAGGAAGTAACTTAAGCCATCCCCTGTTTGGCAGTCTTTTTGAACACGTTCAATATTTTGCGATAATGACACCGCTGCCTGCCTTTTCTGCCACTCTTCTCTTTTCGACTCATTATGGATGGGTCATGTATGTCACGTGACTCGTGTCACATTATTGTGGTTTTGAGGCTCCATGGGATTCGAATCACTGCCCAAGGTTATTTAAAATTCCACTTTATTACAATATATATTAAATATAAACATACATATATTATATGAAATATATAATAAATATATTATATAATATTAAATTACATAAAATAACAAAAAAAAAGACAAATTCTGGACCTTTTGGCCGTGGGGGGTGGTTCGTTCGAACCACCCGAACCCCCCCTGGCTACGGGCATGCATGCTCATTGAAAATATGTGCTTCAGTCTATATTTATGTGAAACTCCAAAAACGTGCTTCAACAAATTGTATGTTTAACTCATTTCTGGTTAAAATACACGGCGGGCATTAATACATATTTTGGTACCAACACTTTTTGTCCTTTTCACACTAATAATATTTACAGGGACATATTACAGTTTTTCCTCAGTCACTTTGGTGCATTTCTCACAACAGTTAATGCATTTCTCAAAACAATTAGTACAAACTGCAACACCTAGTTGATAACCTGCAAAAGCGTGTCATTTGCTCAAAATGGACTGCTAATTCCTCAAAAGCAAGTATTCATGTCAATGAAAGTGTCAGTGTCATCAAGATGAAAAGTCCTGCCACCATTGTTTATGAACAAGATAGTCAAATGGCTTTGTCATGTTTTCATTATGACAGTTTACTTCCATTGCAAAAAAAAAATCTGATTTTGGTGACACTTCCTGAAAATGCTCAAGACAGCACTATATACTATTTGCACAGACATTTGAAAACTACAGTAAAGTTAGACATCACTGCATTTAGTGAGGTGTCTGAGTACAAGACGCTGAATATGTATGTTTTACATTTTTACTGCAGATGCTTATTCACAGCATTGTGCAAAATAATAAATACACCCTTATTTACAACAAACATAAACTTTCTTTGGGTAGAGCTGTGCACAACTGTAAACAGTATTGCAGTACATATTGGAACTAAACCTACAACATACACAGGTCTGTAAATCATTCATGAAACTGTTCAATTTAGAAGACATTTTCAGAAAAAAATGATTATTATTATTTTTTTTAAATGAGCTTGACAGATTTTGACAACTAGTTCAACATTTTTGTATGTAATGACTCAATGAAATAAGGACTATTAGTTTTATATGGAATGACTATTCAGCATCGACAAGTTTAGTTAATTTTGACTGACATGACGTAAGCAAATGATTATAAACAGCAGAGAGTTGTATGGAAGCAATTGATGCATGTCCAAAAGCATTTGCAATTTGTTGGAAGGAATGAGAAACTGCTACTATGATGTGCACAAATGACTAATTGTTTTACTTTTGTGCAAATGTAAATAGTGTTTTGAGAAATGCAACTGAGAAAAACTGTAATGCTGAATAAAGGATTTCAATTTCAATGCAGTTCTTTGCACAACACCAAAGAAATACGACAAAACAACTTAAAAGCTTATATTATTTGTAATTGTATATGTTTGCCTCACCTATCTATCTCTATAAGGACAGATTTTTTGAGAGGAGATGGCTGCAGAACGGTTGCACATGCAAGCTGAGACTGATGCTTTTAATGTGTACACCTAACCCCGCCCCTAACCCTACCCCTCACTAGCTCTATTGAGTGCATGTGTCTGAGGCCCCGTTTACACTAATGCTTTTTCGTTTTAAAACGCATACGTTTTGCTACGGTTACGCCATCCGTCCACACTATGATGGAGTTTTTGAGCCCCAAAAACGGAGCGTTTTGAAAACGCTGCAGAGGCTGTTTTCCTTCTAAAACGCTGCTGCTCCGTCTCAGTGTGGATGGGGGAACATGGAGACATCTGAAAACGGAGGCGGGGCTGCAGACATTTGCTACCTGATTGGGGATTTTGGATCATTGCGTATGCTTCCCTTATTTGTCAAGCCCCTATCACATGACTATAATGCTACCGGAACACGGCAGACCAGCCTTCACTGTAAACAACAACATGGACACAGAAATGGGAGCGTTGTTTGCACTATTGTCAGTTTTAGGCGCCATTGTGCAGTTAAACTCTGCCTTTTTTACTACAGCAGCTGCATATATTCGCAAGAGGCAAGACCAGAGTGCGCGAATTGTCACGTGATATACGTTTTTGGTGGAGTAGTGTGGACTAAGATATGTTTAGAAACGCTAGATGAAACAGTGTGGACGCGGATCGTTTTTGATCTAAAACGCCGTTTCAAAACAAAAATGCATTAGTGTAAAAGGAGCCTGAGGCTGCATGTCTCTACACAGTACCCTGCGTAACCCTTACTAACATTTTTTCCAGATTTCCAAAAATGTAGACAGTGCCCTCAAGTGGATTTGTCACCTGAAATGTGCAAGAAAATGCACCCGAAGCAAAAAAAAAAAATTAGGCATAGGCACTTATTTCCAATGAGCCTGGGCTGGGATAGCCTAAATATTAACAGCCTTTTTTGTAGAAAAGGTAAAAAAATCTGTCACTGGGGAGATACCTTTTTAAAAAGTACACTTTTGTACCATACAGGTGAACATTAGTACTTTTAGCGTAGACTTTTGTACTTTTAAGTTAACATATGTGCCTTTAATGTACTATGAGGTACACATTTGTACTTTTTAGCTATTAATATGTACCTTTAAGGAACAAAAATGTTCCTATTGAAAAGTTACCACTCAAGTGACACATACCATTTTTAATTGTACCATAAATGTACCATTATTTCTGAGAGTGTATTTATTAACTACTACCGGCCAATACAATTTAATGCAAAGAAAATAGACAGGCAAAAAAGATAAAAATCCTGGCAGATTTGCAAAAATAAGCTATGGATATTTCACGGGCAGGAGAGAAGAAAAGGCAAACTCGCTAGTGATGAAGATCAATTTAAAGTGGTTTACTTTTGAGCATGAGTGAGTTTGCATGCTTGACTCCTGAAATTC
>CAIGQZ010000217.1:5904083-5915817 GCA_903798205.1 Danio tinwini | reverse complement strand
TTGGAGCCTGTAGATCTTTATTACATAACTCTTAACAAAATTTTATATAGCAATATTTTATCAACAATAAATACGAAAATAAATAAGATTGTATTCAGTGACCGTTGACACTTGTATTGTATGTCTTTCCATGTTCCTTTAAAAATGTTTGTTTGTTTTTTTATTGTTGTTTTGTTTGTTTTATTCTGAACTGTTTTGAAAAAAAAAAAAAAACTCGGTCCTGGAATGCTGGTGTCCTGCATAGTTTAGCTCCAACTTTCTTCAAAACACCTCCCTGGACGTTTCTAATATGCCTTGAATAGCTGGTTCAGGTGTGTTTAATTGGGATTGGAACTAAAATATGCAGGACATTGGCCCTCCAGGACAGAGCTTGGACACCAATGGTCTACCTTAAGATTCAATTTCATCAATACTTGACCACTTTCACTGTCTGAATCTATAACCGAAAAAAAAAAATCCAAAAACATGCGCTATAGGTGGATTGAATAAACTAAATTGACCGTAGTGTATGTGTGTGAACGAGGTGGGTGTTTCCCAGTACTGTGTTGCAGCTGGAAGGGCATTCGCTGTGTAAAATGTGCTGGAATAGTTGGCGGTTCATACTGCTGTGGCGACCCCTGATGAATAAAGCCGAAGAAAAATGAATGAATGAATATATACATTTGGTTAGGCCAAAAAGCCTTGTGCAGTTGATTATGCAGTATTATGAATGTCAGCCTTGCCTTCAAGGCCTAATCAGTACCAAAACCCACAGCGTATGAGGTCGAACAGAAGTTTTCTTTTTTGTAATAGCTTATTTTCAAGGTACATACTGTATGGATACATATTCATATGCTGAGTTTTCATAGCTTTGCAAAAAAAAATCTGCTCTGTCAATAACTTTGCAAGGGCAGGTTAAAACTCACAAAACGATTATATATTTGAGAGAAAAAATGTCTGAGCTTGGCAATCTTCTCCTCCCGCCTCACACTCAAACACATCTCTGGCTCAGGAAAGAGTCAGAGTGTCAAAATCGTTGAAAATCCAGCACACTGTCCGGGATACTTTATTTCTCAATCCCTGCACACTTCTGAACAGGAAAAGCGTGTCACATGAATTAAATACGGCATTTCAGAAAACTCTGCAAAGGTCCAAAGCACCTCTCACCTTTCGCCAGTCGAATTAAGTAGGCAGCCTAGCAAACAGATGATGGAAGCCAGAGAACTGCTTAAAAAAATATGGATGATAAGGCCCGGACTGGATATAATGTACTATCTGAAGAGGTCTCTGCAGGTCTGCACTAAAAAAACATCTTAGAAAACAAGGCTTTTATAGCCATAGCAATTCACAGTGGCTTCACCTTTCTGTGGTGGAACAGCCTGTAACAAATTAGTTCGGTCCTCTTTTCTGCGGACACAAACACCTGTGCACCGCCAGCACAGGAGATGAGTTGGCACTACAATTCACTCTCTCCACAACAAAGGCAAGTAAAATGTAATATCTGTGAGTGAAAGGCTGGATCTACTGTAGAAGATATTTTAGATTTGAAACAAAATGCATTTATATAAAACTATTTGAAATGAACTTCAATTGAGGTTTCAAACAGAATTGAAATTCAACAAACTCCATGTGCTTTGGCTACTTTATTTTGATTGAAATCAAAATAAAGAGTGTAGGAACACCATGCCATTTCATTATTTGAAATACATGACCTCTTTCATTGGCTGAATCTATTACAAAATGAAGAAAATTGGGTTCAGTAATAACATTAGCTAAAACTATAAATCTGAAAATATCACAATTTAGAAGTCTGTTTTCTGTCCTATTTTTGAAACACCATGCAACATTTATTAATCAACATCTATTGGTGGTGTACCCAGCGCCCCGACCCAGACGCACTGAGGCGCTGTTTTTCCACATGTCAATGTTTATGAATAGATTACATCAAAATGGACATGAGTAATCTTGACAAATTGTACATCAGTTTAAACCTACAACCCTCAAGAAGCGATTGCAGCTAGTTGTTTTTTAATTGGAAGCTTATAAAGAATGCATTTGCTAAATTTTGTGTAAGTTGAACAGAAAACGCTTATTAGATATGAAGTACATATCATCATAATAACAACACACACACGCATTCATTGCTGTACATCACGGTTTATTTTGAAAAGTAAGAGTCCACAGAAAAACATCCCATCAAGCACATTTATTTCACCGACACAATAGTGTTGATTTTTGGGTGGTTATTCATTTGTTTTTGTCACCATTTCTGTCGGAGACCTGTTTTACCATTGCTTTACCATGTTACTTACACGCGAAAACGACATCTTTTTAGTAAAAGGCAACTCGATTTCATAGCTTACAGTGTTACAGATAAAATGAGACCACAAACTGAGTACAACGTTCTTTCCAATGATACCCAGATTCTGTTTGTAGCTTACTGGAGTCAGGAACTGTTACTATTTAAAGTTAGGTAGGTGTAAATCCCCAAAATTGAGTGCTGGGTAACAGGTTAAATGTACGGTACACTCTCAGAAATAAAGGTACATGAGCTGTCACTGGGGTGGTACCTTTTTAAAAAGGTACAAATTTGTACCTAAAAGGTCCATATTAATACCTCAAGGGTACATACTAGTACCTAAAAAAAAAAGTGTTCCTCTTAAAAATTTTAAGTACTATTATATACTTTTGAGATACCAATATGGACCCTTCAGGTACAAATGTGTAGCATTTAAAAATGTACCACCCCAGTGACAGCTCGTGTACTTTTATTTCTGAGAGTGTAGATACCTAGTAAGAAAACATACTTTACACTACACAACATATTGTAGTCTGAAGGCATGTCTATCATTTTGTTGTGTGAGAAATCCTATGTTTGAATCTCTCTTTCTCTTGTCCTCTTTGCCTTGCTTTTTCAGTTTATTCATGACAATTTGCATTTTTATAATGTCATTATTTGTAGTGGTATTTATTATATGCATATTTATATATTTGTTTTAATAAAAACAAGTTTAGATTTGTCCACCTGTTGGGATTTGGAGTTGTATGCATCACCATATGGGGCATACGAATAGGACATGTGTTTGGATATAACTCAGTTTTTTGACCACACTTTGTTATTATTGTTCATTTATTAATTAGCTGGAAAATAGAACTGAATTTAGAAATAGTTTTGAAACAAGTCTTTGTGCCTAACAAAGGAAATTAAAAATGTAGGCTAATGGATGTCTTCAGTGGAGTGAGTTTCCACCGTTTCCTTACTCCATGAAAGTAAAGGAGTAAAGTGAAAGAGGCTAAATGGAGGAGACTCATTCTTTATCCTCGCACTGCAGATGGTCTGTTTTCAAGCTAGTGAAGCTTTCAGTTTTTCCACTTACAAAGTCTGCCATGTAAATAGCAAATGCACCATGGCGTGACCCAACTGACTCTTGAAGGGAATGGGAGATGAGACTCTAATTAGTTTAAAGGCCACCTATTTCACCCCTTTTTTTTAAGATTCAATTCCGATTTTTTTATTATGATGTGTTAAAAAGTGTCATTTTGGGGTCGTGTACACAGTTTGCTGTTTTAGAGGTGCGTGGCTTCACATGAAAATTAGTTTCGACTTCCCTGCCCAACTTAACAAGGGGGCGGAGCCAAGAGCTCCCCCACTTTGTGTATGGCTACAGACAGGCAGACAGAGAGAAGCAACATGAGTGAGAGGACCAGCAATCAGCTGTACTTGTACGACTCGGACACAGACCAAGCAGAGACTACAAAATCATTTGTGTATTTGTATAGTTTTACAGCCAACTGTGTGCTAGTTTAAAGCTCAGAGCTTGTAGTCTACACCGAGACTAATAACCAAGCACACTGAATTAACTTTGACTGAAGGGCAACACGGCACGTACATGACAGTTCAAAGTATCGCACACTTGCGGCGCCGGTGTGTGTCACCTGATAGAAACTTATGTTTAGAATTCAGAAATACATGCCGCTGCATGCCGTGACACTGCTTGTCGCCAAGCTGCGCTTCTGGTGTACGACCTGCTTGAGGCTATAACTAAAGGGTGTAATACACCGGATGCGCCGCTCAGAGCAATGACACGGCACACCAGACGCGCACATTCGCATGTTATTTAAAATGAAACTATTCAGATAACGCTTCGTGGCGCTGCAGAAATATGAAGTGTCCTGAGCAGGGCCAGCGCGTCCATAGAGGCGACCTAGGCGGCAGAATAGTGAGCGAACCCCCTGGTCCTAACTTTCATCCGTGACAACGCGAAATGCATGGTGCTGCGCGTCGTTAGTTTGTTATTTCCAATGGAGGGACGCGCACGTGAGGCAACGCGCTCGCACTTTCCAGCTGCACCTAGTTAAGACAACAGGGAGCGTCTTTGACCGCGGGAAATGCAAACCGCTGAAGTTTAAGGAAGACGCAATGAAAAGTACACACGTATGCAAACCCACCAAAACTCACAAACACTGGCGGCGAGGAGAGCGATAACTTGGTGAATGTTGAGTCCAATGAGCCTTACATCTAAAAATAGAGCAAAGGTGTTTTTTTGGTGACGTTGCTTTGACTCACACGCTGAAAATGGCAGATGTTAAACATTTTACTGAGGATATGGTAATGTGCACTTGTCAATTAATATTGATGGGTGGGGGGACCGCACTCCTATGTCAAGTTGCGGTCGATCTCAAAACCGCTCCAATTGGTCCACCGTTTTTATGTTGTTAAATTGAAAAAAAAGGACTGAGTGTGTTTATATCACCCCAATATAACGGTCTATACACTATACCTACACATATGTCTGTCCAAACAGCTTAAAAAGTAGATTTTTCACCATAGGTGCCCTTTAATGCACATTATGCTCAAAACACACCCATAACTCATTAAGAGAATAAGCACAACCCTGTTAGACCATGCGCCAGGGCTCAGACTCTATTTTTCCATCCTAAAAATAGCAAAAGTGTCCTTAATGCTTTGGCGCCATGTGGTTTAGACTTGCGCTTAGATCATTAAATTAGATCTCAACATGCTAAATCATGCATATGCATTTATTTACTTTCAAATTCACATTATGACCTTGATCTCTCCTCCCACACTATATTGTATTAATGTATAAACAAAGTACTTGAAATGTATAAATAAACAGAAAACAGCCATGAATCACAAACTATAGGCACCTTTTAGTTACCAGAATTTTTAAATATATATAGTGATTACTATATTATGTATAAATATTTACAATTTTATTAGATGGCAGAGCTTTACTTCAACAACATTAAAAGTTGACGGAGCAGAGATCAAGGTCTCATAAATAATTTGAAAGTCTTAATAAATGGGAAAATTGGTAACTTTAAATCCACAGTATAGTACAGCATATGGGGTTTTAAGAAAATAGTCATGAAGTAAAATATAGAAATAATGAATGTTCCGCATTAATTGAAGGTTGGTTAACAAATACATGATTGAGCGCTATTCAAGCATGCACTTGATTTCACTGAAGCACAAGATGCTTTTTAAGCATTCTTAAATCATTATAACAGAACATATTTATCAGGTTTTCATGCGACTCAAGTGCGGCTGTCATTTAAGCAAAAGTGGAAGGCAGCAAGTGCTAACACATCAATAAATTCATGTTTTGCAGCTCAGCTTTTAAGTGATAATATAATTTGGAAATGAATAGAAAGTAGTCAATTAGAATTGCAAAGCAGAAAGATTTCCACTGGGGGACCTTAGATATTTGGACCCCACTGGATGTACGGACGATTTCTGGCTCACAGTGTCTTGTCACAAATGCATATCAAAGAGAAGGAAACAAAACTGAATGAAACCTATCCAAGACTTTCATCTTTCATTTCCCAAATGTCAAATCCAAAAAGACAATGAATGTTTGAGTTCAGGGAGATCAACATTTTCAGTAGCGAAGAAAAATAGCTTTCTAGCCAAAACATATCCTGTTTCTTTGAACCTAACTTTACAGTACTTTATGAACAATATCAGAAGTTCATATACAATGCCACAGAAACTTCACAAAGCCCCTGACCTTTCTCAGCATCTGAATTCAATAACTTTCTCTCTGTTTCTTCTCTGTCTCTCCTTTTGACACTCCATAGCTGTCTCTTTCGCGCTTGAGCACTGCACACTCTCCCCACAGTGAGAGAAACACCCACTGCTCGAGCTGGAGGGGCACATTGTAAAGCTGTCTGGACTGGAAAGACTGCTGCGTTTCATTAGGTAAGTTGGGTTTGATTGACAAAGGCTGCTGGGAGATACCGACCTCAAGAAAAGACGATTTTAGAAAAATTAAGAAAAACAGAACTTTGATCATGATCTGCACAATAAAATTATATTAATCAGCATCGCAGAATTGGAATGAAACATCTAGTTATGAGATAATGACATGAATGATTCGAAAATAACATTTTAGTGATCATTACGGCCTCCGCGGGGGGAGCTAAAATGCAATTTATCTAATAGCAAAAAATAAGAATAATACATTCAGAGTTGTTAATGTCACGCGCTGATTTAAACTGAAACTTTTGGAATTAAACTTTTAATTACTTTGGATTAAACATCTGTAAATATCCTATTATCTTGTCAGTTTTATTAGGTATGCCGTTTCATCAGCTTGCTGATGCAAAAAAAAAATTGGAATCAGCCAATCACACTGGAGCAGTTTAATGCATTTAGGCATGTAGGCCAGAGGTGTAATCAGGCCATAAAGTTAGGCCCAATAGACTGATTTCACGGGCCCGCCATTTTAAACAGCGGAATCGAGGCTGCAGTGGGGAAAAAACTCATAAGTATCGCCTGAGTCACACAGGAATGTTGTGTACCTGGCTGTATATCTTATCAGCAAAGAGAAAGTGACACAAATTTATACTGTTACCGCCTTCCGAGTGACTCAAAGGTCCGTTCTGAATGAATAGTGAAAATAAACAGGAATATTGGACCTCCTTTTCAGCTGAGTTAATGGAAATGACATTAGTTAGCTTTCTTTCCCAAACACACGTTTTAGATGCCATTCATCAAACTCAAGTTAGTGAACAGATTATTTCACTATATTAGAGTTGTCACGATACTGAATTTCGGTATTGAAAAAAGAAACGCTGTTAACATTTAAGTGCTGTGATGGTGTTCTTAAACAGCGCTGATTTGCCATTGTGTTCACATGCTCAACAGAAATGACTGATTGGCCGTGAAGGAGTGGCCGTACAGTTCACTGCACTTCACCAGTGTTTACCGAGTGCAAACACCGCTGATAAATCCGCTGATCTTCACGCCTTTAAAGCGCTCCAATGTCCATCTGTGTTTGCAATCTGTGAAGAGTAGTGAACTGATAACCTTCTTGGCCAATCACAGTCATTTCTGTTGAGCACTGGTGAACACTATGACAAATCAGTGCTGTTTATGAACGTGCTCAGCGGCGCTTAAATTTTGAAATGGACGTTTTTAAAACTTCAGTACCAGGAACACAGTTAAAGACAACACGAGGGTGTGCTACAGAAGACTGCATTGTTTTAACGCTCACCAGGTTACATAAGCTGAAGCAGGGAAGCGCCCCTACGGTGTTTACCTGGTGCCATGACCTAAAGTCTAAGAGGACACTTAAGCGTATTACTCTTAAAGAGATTGTGACGTTGTTTGATGCCTAATATGCTTTTAATTGTTTAAATTAAACTGAACTGAATAATTTTAAAGTGATTTTTACACCATTTCTGCTTTTTGAAATCACGGCAACAGCTGAAGGTTTGTAGTTCACAGCAGGTTGATGCAATGTTTACAATGCTGATCCTGTACTTCCGGGTTTCTTCCCACAGCAGCCTCACTTTCGTGTTTTAAAATGGCGGCCGCGTGAAACAAGCGTATAGGGCTTGAGCTCAACACAATTCAGCCCGAGCCTGACAAAAACATTTTGATTGACACCTTTTTAAAAGCCTGAACACATTTATAGCCTAACATTATTCAAATGTGCACATGCACACAGCTCTTTTGCCTTTTTTCAAGAATGAGTCGTTTATAAATGTTGTAACATGATTTATTCATAACAAAAGTAGACTATAGGCCACTTAGAAGTTGGAACAAAGAAATAAAATAAGTCCTCTTTAACATCATAACATCTCAGCACTCTAAATAGGCCTAGGTACATACACTTAGCCTTTAAATTGGCCAACACACCAATAAAAATAAGTCTTTCTTAACAAATTAAATTGAAATAAATTCTATTAATGAGATTAGGATAAAAGTTCTGCAGGATTTGTTTCACCACTTCTCTTGACAATCCGGCCTTAAGGCGATGGTGAAGCTGAATAATAAAAGAATAATGCCAATATTAGCCTATATACTCTGACTACATTATGCATTACGATTTAATTAATATTTAGTTATAAGTTGAAAATCCGTTACACACCAAGATTAGGCTACGTGTTTTTGTGGAGGAACATTTTTTGGCTTTAGATGGCTTTAGTGCAGTCCTGCACTCACTGATGGTGCGTCCAGCAGCACTAAACACCCTTTCACTGCTGCTACTGGCCGGGATGCATAGTACTGATCTGGCTAAATTTGCAAGTTTTGGGTAGGATTGTTTGTTCATCGTCCACCAGCCAAGAACATGCATTTCATTTTCCATGACAGCAGTTTCAAAGTAGCAAGTGACCTCGTCATTTTCCCTATCAGCTTGCTGTACATTGCTGTTTAGCTCTCTACCATAATATGCAGTGTATGTGCGACTGCCGAAATACCTTGGTGGCTAGAGTGACTGTTCTTTTTGAACTGGTGGCTGGCCTGACAGCAGTCAAAATCCGCTCTTTTTGACATCTCTGTCATCATTTGTTTGACCTTTGGATGGATTTTAATGTTGTAACAAATGCTTAGATTACGTTCTCGCGCTAATCGAAATGCATCACATGAATGTTTATTTAACGTGCAAGCCCGAGCCCGGCCCGACCCCGTCTAAATGATAGAAATTAAGCCAGAACCCACCCGAACCTGTCGGGTTCCTTCAGTTTCGGGCAAAGATCTTCAGCTGTATAATGTAGGCATGGTCAAGATGAACCAATGAAGTTCAAACAGAGCATCAGAATGGGGAAGATAAGTGACTGTGAATGTGGCATGGTAATTATGCGTTATTTACCTCAGAGAAGAATGACCAAACTATTTCAGACAAACATACTTGTAATTATTTTATTAGGCAGAAGGGTTAGACATAAATCAATTGACAATGAAAATGGCCATCCAATGTCACCTTTAATACTTGCTTTCTATTTTACAATATTATAGTGTTATATATTTTTTTTCTTTTATAATTTTATCTTAAATAAAATACAGTGCAGTAATCTTCATGAGTGCCATTCACGCCTGCTCTTCTCGGGTATTTACTCTACCGTTGAGAAATGTAAACAAAATTAGAGAAAAAAGTTACAGAGCCTAAAGAATCATGTTACCCTGTGTAAAATGGGTATCCAATGTCACCTTTAATACTTGCTTTCTATTTTACAATACTATAGTGTTATATATATATATATATATATACTGTTATTTTATTATTTTATTTTAAATAAAATAAAGTGCAGTATTCTCTCACGAGTGCCATTCACGCCTGCTCTTCTCGGGTAAATCCACCAGAGGGCGCTGTCGACTGACTGACTGACCAACCAACCATTAGCTCCACCCACCCCCTTCCCTAAACCCAACCAATAGTGTTTAAAAGGAACGACTGACCCGTCCACCCACTTCCCTAAATCCAATCATCAGTTTTAAAAATCAATCCAAAAAAAGAAAAGCCCTCGTCTGATTTTTACCTTGTTTTCAGAATTTACCACATTCTCACCCTGTTATTTACAGGTTTATTTTTTTTTTGGCTTTTCTTTTTGTCTTAGCTGCTTCATTGAACCGCTCTTCTGCAATCCCGTCGTCACGGTCAACTCCTCTCTGTGACTTAAGTCCACCGATGAACAAACTAGTAACAGCGGAAAAAACGTTCACACGGAGGTAAGCAGTCAGCTGCTAGTGCAAAAAGAAACGGTGTCATACTGCACGGAAGCATCCGTTTTAAAGATGAAATGCAGTCATACGTACTTCTGACTACATAATTTGCTATCTTCAGAAATGTATATACAGAAATGGGCTACATTTTCAGAATGAGGCTATGTTGCTATGTATTTACTCTACCGCTGAGAAATGTAAACAAAATTAAGTTACAGAGCCTAAAGAATCATGTTACCCTGTGTAAAATGGGCATCCAATGTCACCTTTAATACTTGCTTTCTATTTTACAATATTATAGTGTTATGATTTTTTTTTTATTATTTTAGTTTATTTAAAGCGAAGTAATGCTATTATTACTGCAAATCACAATTTTAACCATCATTTAGTGAAAAAAGTATGGCAAACCCAAGTATGACAAAGACCATTAACCTTCAAAGCCTAAAGACAGACAAAAACATAATAAGTGCAATTATTTCTTATAATCATTAGGCAAATTTCATTATCATGACTGCTCTAGGTGTAATAGCCTGAGGGCTATTTTCTTAGCCCTTTAGCTATAATCGAGGACTGTTTAAATAATTGTGACCATGTCAATCACTTTATGATCACAGTGAGGTCTGCTTCTGTCTGAATGCCATGTCTGTAGGCTCAAATCAACTCAAGCTGGTTTATTTAACACTACACTAAAATGACCTCCACCTTCATCAAATGCCAATTCAATACAGTTTCAATCCAATTTGACAGACTCCTATATGACTAATCCAAACTTGTGCAGAGAGTCAGCAGGTATTCCAGTACTCTGGTTTTCTTTTTTTTTTTTTTTTAAGGTTGCCTCATGACACAAACTAGAAATGCAATTTAATGCATAATAAAGACCTACGGCAATCTTATGAGTGGGGGGAAAAAACAAAACACACAGACGTCTGTGAAAAATCTAATGACTAAGGTGAACCTTTGAGCTGCCTTCAGTGAGGGCTTCTGAGAATTAGCTGAAAAATAAATCTCCCTTGTCGAGTTTTAAAGACATTTTTCATTTTACAGTGACCTGAAAGCTGGAGGGCTTGAAAATGTGCTCTATATGGTTATGAGAGTGAGCTGCCGGATGCACAATGACTTGAGTGCGAGAGAGGATTTTATGCTGTGTCACTGTGCCACGGTTATGTATACTGTAGCGCTGTCGGATAGGAGTAATCCACAATTCGATGTCCCTCATCTCCTAAAACACTTGTACGGAGCACTGTCATGTTATATATTGAGGCTGTATGGCAGATCGTGTTGTATTTCTAAGAGATATCAGAAGGATTGGAAAATAATGGGAGGACAGAGTTAGGGATCATTCAAGAATCCCTAGGGATTTCGATTGATGGGTCCGGATTTGATTCATCTGCCCAAAGTATTGATTTGTTTTTGTTGTAGAGATGTTGTACAGCCCTAATCATGCTCGCTCGGGTTCTTTCTGTCTTTCATTTTCAACACCGCTCAGGAAAAAGAAAAAAATCCCTGCTCCTTTCTGACATTTATAACTTTCTTCTTTCTCTACTGAAATACTCTGTGGTGAAAATATCATTTAGTTTGCTGTCTGTCTGTCTGTCTATCTATCTGTCTATCTATCCATCCACCCATCCATCTATCCATTTTTTCTATCCATCCATCCATCCATCCATCTATATATCTATCCATCCATCCATCTATATATCTATCTATCCATCTATCCATCTATCTATCCATCTATCCATCTATCTATCTATCTATCTATCTATCTATCTATCTATCTATCTA
>CAIGQZ010000217.1:5878492-5904073 GCA_903798205.1 Danio tinwini | reverse complement strand
ATCCATCCATCCATCCATCTATCATTTGTTTCTATATATCCGCCCATCCATTATTCAATCAATCAATCAATCAATCTATCTATCTTTTTTTTTCTATCTATCCGTCCGTCCGCCCGCCCGCCTGCCCGCCTGCCTAGCACTCAGTCTGTCAGTCTATTTATTTGATAGGATATATTGCAATATTATTTCTTTATCTTATTTTTTTTCTTGCAATGCTGCATAAATGGCTCTAAAAAAGATATGTATTAGCATCCTATCCCAGAATTCATCTTTTAATCTAAACACAGGCCGAAATGCAACCTCCTAGCAAACAAACAAGCAAACACACACACACACACATGAAATGAAAAATAAAACGGTGAGTGGGACAGTAAACAACATAGGCAGAATGAAGTAAAATAAAATAACTAAAAAATACCTAAAAGGAGGAAAGGGATGAAATATGTGGGGAAATTATAATGCAATAATTAAAGTGTTGGAACAGCTTTCCTGCTCCTGCAAAAACAAATAACCTACGGTGTCATATTTTAACACGACATTAGCAATAACATAATAAAGTAACAATAACATGGTAAAATGATTAATAAATAAGGAAACGAGCAGAATATTATGAAGGAATAAAAGGAAAGAGGAAAATTAGGTTAAAGGAAGAAACAAGCACTGCACAAATCTATTATATTAAAGAAAGGAACAGTGCTCAGATATGGAAAATATTATTCAAACTAATGAATAACTAATAACTACTACTGAATCGAAGGCTCCTACCAGACAAATGATAAATAACATCACACTTTCATACAAATAAATGAATTAGAAAGACTTAATTCAACAGATGTTGTACAGATATTGCAAACGACTTACAATACAACTGTATTAAAGGAGAGAGAAAAACTCATATGTCCTAAAAGACTATATTTAAAAAAAAAGGACAGAGTTTTTTTTATACTAAATTAATAATAAACCAGCGAGAAACCATGAGTATCAGCACCTCCAAGTCAGAGGCCATGGTACTCCACCGGAAAAAAGTAGTTTGCCATCTCCAGGTTGGAGGAAAGTGCTTACCCCAGGCGGAGGAGTTCAAGTATCTTGGGGTTTTGTTCACGAGTGAGGGAAGGATGGAATGTGAGATTGACAGGCGGATTGGTGCAGCAGTAATATGGTTGATGTACTGGTCCGTTGTGGTAAAGAAAGAGCTGAGCCGAAAGGCAAAGCTTTCGATTTACCGGTCAATCTGCGTTTCTACTCTCACCTATGGTTATGAGCTTTGGGTCATGACCAAAAGAACAAGATCTTGGATACAATCGGACGAAATGAGTTTTCTTCACAGGGTGGCAGGGCGCACCCTTATGGATATGGTAAGGAGCTCTGACACCCGGGAGGAGCTCGGAGTAGAGCCGCTGCTCCCTCCACATTGAGAGAAATCAGCTGAGGTGGCTCGGACATCTGTTTCGGATGCCTCCTGGACGCCTACCTAGGGAGGTGTTCCAGACATGTCCCACCGGGAGGAGGCCTCGGAAAAGACCCAGGACATCCTGTAGGGACTATATCTCTCGGCTGGCCTGGGAATGTCTCGGGATCCCCCCAGAGGAGCTGGAGAAAGTGTCTGGAGAGAGGGAAGTCTGGGGTTCTTTCCTAAGATTGCTGCCCTTGCGACCCAGCCGCGGAAAAGCGGATGAAAATGAATGAATGAATGAATGAATAATAAACCATAATAAATAATAAAAACATAATAATAAAAATAAATTATAATAAAACTAATCAATATTCAAATTCAAGAAATCAACATAAGGGAAGAAATAATGGTTCACAGCTTAAATAAATAGGTAGTATTTTATTTTATGAAAAATAAAAAAACAAGAAACTAACAGGAAGAAAAGTGGCAACCAGACAATCAAATGAAAAAAAGGAGAATAAAAAAGGAAATCTGTCATATTTCTATAA
Organism: Danio tinwini; assembly: GCA_903798205.1. Lineage (NCBI taxonomy): Eukaryota > Metazoa > Chordata > Actinopteri > Cypriniformes > Danionidae > Danio > Danio tinwini. The sequence goes on along the minus strand of CAIGQZ010000217.1, from coordinate 5,902,132 downwards.
CTAGATTCTATCAAAAGAGAGAACAAAGCTCACAATGTGCTTCATTTTCACACTATGATGAATGCGAAAAGGTCACAGGCTATAGCTAACAGTTTCCTGCTAATAGGAACCACTCCAGCTGTAAGAGGTGTGAGTACAGGTTGTAAAGAATGTGACTACAGGATAAAGGAGACTACTGTATATCTGTATCTTGATTTATTCTCCAGGATTCCTCTTCTTAAGTGGAACTCTATGGACGCTGGTTCCACAATAGGATGAATGGTACACTGTAAAAACTGCAGGGTTCCACACAATTCATTCATGTTGACTTAGCAAAAATTGATTAAGTTAACGTAACAAACTCAAGTGGATTGAACATAAAACAATTAAGTTGTCCCCCCAAAAATCTCATTTTAAATATGTAGTTTAAACAAGCGGCAAAAATCATCTTTTGAGTGTAGTAAGTCAGTATATAAATATATTAATTAATACATTGTCACACCCTTGGCTTGTTCCTGCTGCTCCAATCATCGTCCTCCCTCACTAGCCACCTCTCACCACACACGTGCCCAATCACCAGAGTACTAATTCCTTGCAAAATCACCGCACTCCTTAAATACTCACCTCCTGCACTCACTCTTTAATCTGAATCAAAGTTGGATGGTTCACCTCACCTTGTCCTCCTCTTCCACTCGTCTTCTCCCACGGATGTCTCTCTTCTTTCACGGTTGCCTCTCTTCTCCCGTGGATGTCTATCTTCTATAATGGATGTCTCTCTGGATCTCTGTCTCTATGGATGTTAATACAACTGCATAAGGCAAGTCACTAAAGCTTATCTGAAGATCTGATGTTTACATTGTGAACTGTTAATGAGATCACTCAACCCTGCAATACCACTCTCTTGATTCATCCCTTTGAATCAGCTGCATTGCTTTCTAATAAAAGTCTTAAAAAGATAACCATCCTTGTGTCAACGTTACATATATACAGTAGTTAATCAACATTTCAGGTTTGCATCTTAAACTTGTCTAATAATTCTGACTTTTATTTTTTTATACAAGATCTTTTCAGAAATCTCATAATTGTCATATAACTCCTTCCAGAATTATGGGTACATTTATAGGGCATTATTATACACCCGGCGCAATAAGGCGCAAGACGTGTTTGGTGTGATTTGTTGCTATTTTCAGACCAGCACAACCCTAATTTTCACGTTTTGCTCCTTGTTGTTTATATAGCAAATCCATGTGCGCCACTTTGTGGACTCATAGGTGTGCTGGTCTATAATAAAGGTGTGTTAAGGCGCATTGTTGGTGCGTTGCTATTTTGAAGAACCGAAATAGACTGCCTCATTGACCACAGAGAGCGTTATGCACCTGTTATGCGCCAATGTGGGTTCAAACACTTACAAATTGCTTAATAAACACAGGATGTACAGCAATATACAAATATCAGTAACACTTTATAATAACTACACACTATGAACCATTTATTAAGCAATAGCATATAGTGAACTCATTATCTGTTAAGCATTAACTCTACATTATTAAACGTTAGTAAGCAGTTTATAACTGAAGATAAAAAGGCTGTATTTCTGACTTATAAGCACATTTGTAATGTGCTTAATAATTGTACTTTCATACTTAGTTAATGATTTATTTTTTATTACTAAATTAAGTATTGCATTATTTACAAACCAGTTACTTAAGCATAGTTGGTGTTTTTTTAAGATAATTTAGAATGAGTTAGTAGATGATTAATAAACTATTCAAATTGACATTTATAATTCTTATTATTCAGGCATATACTCATAGTTAATTTTAACTCGACTTCGACCAGTTGTGTGACCTAATTTAGTGAGGACTATTTATGCTTCATAAATCCCTTATAAATGACAAATAAAGGCTCAGTTAAATTCTAAACAGGAAAAAAGAACATTAACGACATTATTACTTTCTCATAATTTGAAGATACACTTGAAGATACATTTGAAGAAATGAAACTGCATCAAATAAAAAATAAATCTTTGCAACTTTATCTTAAATAAAATTACTGTAAAGTTAAAACATTGCATCCTAGTATATTGTTAAATTATTATATTGTTGTTGTTTTATCCAATTTTATGTCATATTGACACTTCTGCTATTCAGCAATGTTTAAACTTTACAGTAAATTGTTCATTTGATACTAAGCCTTTAATTGTCATTTATAAGGGATTTATGAAGCATAAATAATCCTCACTTTAGATTAGGTCACAAAACTGCATGAAGTTGAGTTTATAAAGCATTTATTAGCATGCATAGTAGCCATTACTATATGCCTGAATAATAAGATATATAAACATTGATTTTAATAGTTTATTAATCATTTGCTAACTCATTTTACATGGTCTTAAAAACCTGAAACTACTCTTGAATACAAATGGTTTGTAAATAATGCAATGCTTAATTTAGTAATGAAAAACAAACAACCAGTCACAAATTATGAAAGTACAATTATTAAGCACATTATAAATGTGGTTATGAGTCAAGAATACAGCATTTGTAGCTGCAGTTTTAAACTGCTTACTATTGTTTATTAATGTAGAGTTAATGCTTAACAAATAATGAATTCACTAGATGCTAATGCTTAATAAATGATTCATAGAGTGTAGTTATTATAAAGTGTCACCAAAATATCTTTACATATGAAAAAAAAAACAGGATTAAAATGTTACAAAAATATTTTTTCTACATAAATACAAAAAACTATTTCTCCATGCCTTACCTCAGGAGGCTTTTTCAGTTTATTCATGACAACTTGCTTTTGTATAGTGCTATTATTATTAGCAGTATTGTTTATTATATGCATATTTACTGTATGTTTGTTTTAATAAAACAAGTTTAGATTTATTCCACCTGTTGGGTTTTGGAGACATATGCATCACTATATGGGGCTTAAGATAAGGATGTGTGTTTGGATATAACTCTACATAAACTGTTTTTTTTTTTTGTTTGTTTGTTCGTTTTTTTTAACCACACTTCGTTATTATTATTCATTTATTCATTTGCTGGAAATAAGAACTGAATTTTAGAAATAGTTTTGAAACAAATCTTTGCGCTTAAAGGAAATTAAATATGTAGGCTAATGTCTTCAGTGGAGTGTGTACAACACCGCTTCCTTATCCAAGAAAGTAAAGAGAAAATAAAGAGGCTGAGGAGACTCATTCTTTATCCTCGCGCTGCAGATGGTCTGTTTAACTGTTTTCTCTCTAGTGAAGCTCTCAGTTTTTCCACTTACAAAGTCTGCTGTGTAAATAGCGAATGCACCATCGAGGGACGCAACTGACTCTTAAAGGGGATGGGAGACTTAGAACTCTTTAATGCACGTTATGCTCAAAACACACCCATAACTCATTAAGAGAATAAGCACAACCCTGTTAGACCATGCGCCGCAATGCAGATCGTATTTTTTCCATCCTTGAAATAGCAAAAGTGGATTCAGACAAGCTCTTAATGCTTTTGCACCATGTGCTGTAGACTTTGCGCCCAGATCGTTAAAATAAAGGCCCTATAGTATTTTATTTTCCTTTATTTATTTATTTTTTTACTGGAATGGCATACAACAAACATTTAATTTAACTAAGTAATTAAGTAAACTGAATCCATTATTAGAGTAAAATAGTAAAATTGCTTATATGATGTAGTGAAAATATTATTCATTCATTTTCTTTTCGACTTTATTAATCTGGGGTCGCCACAGCGGAATGAACCGCCAATTTATCCAGCATATGTTGTATGCAGCGGATGCCCTTCCAACTGCAACCCATCACTGGGAAACATTTATACACCCTCATTCACACACATACACTACGGACAATTTAGCCTACCCAATTCACCTGTACCGCATGTTTTTGGACTTGTTGGGGAAACCGGAGCAAACCCACACGAACACGGGGAGAATATGCAAACTCCACACAGAAACGCCAACTGATCCAGCCGAGGCTGGAACCAGCGACCTTCTTGCTGTGAAACAATTGTGCTACCCACTGCACCACCGTCACCCCTGAACATTTTATTATGTTGCCAATTCATTTTTTAGCTTATTTTTTTACTTATTTAAACCACTAACAGATTTGACAACACTCAAAAAATTATTTTTTGCTGTTTGTTCAAACTACTTATTAAAAATGAGCAATTCTCAAGTTTTTTGTAACAACTTAATTGTTTTATGTTCAATTAACTTAAATTTGTTGAAACCGTTAACGTAATCGATTTGTACTGGGACAATATGAAGCAATTGTGTGGAACCCAGCATTTTTTACAGCATTTTTATCAGCTTTATAAGATGCTACATTTTAAAACACACACCACACGGCAGAATATTATGTATTTTCATCATATTTTTTTACCTACAGTATTTATTTAAGCTGTGAATAATTTTTCTTGACTCATTTTGATTTCTTGAAATTACATACTGACACCTTCACATGACTAGTTTATTAAGGGAGTATTTACTTTCCAACTAAAATCAACCTTTTGATTCTGAGAGTTTTATAGAGTTTTAAAGATTTATAGGCTTGCTGTTAAAAAAAATACAGTTTTTCCATTCTTAGTATAGTATTGTCATGTTAACAAAGGCATTGAAAATTTTAATCTAGTTTTTGCATAGCTTTGAGCTGTTTCATCGAACTCAAGCATAGTGCATCACAAGTGCAACACTTATATAAATAGTTTTTGCATAAAAGTTGTAAAAATTGTTGTTGTTTTACAGGATCTCGTGTTCAGGTATAATCCCAGGTGCAAGACTGCATAGTATGTGTACAGCAGCTACCTAAAATTGTATAGGCACACAAAAGAATTGCATAAAAAGGTATACAAGATGTTGTTTAACCTATGATCAGCTAAAAACTGCAGTGAAGAATGTTTATGGGTACTAAAATGTATATGTTTAGTTTTATTATGCATGTATCTGGAATTGCAATATTCCAATGTATGTTATTCCAAGACAACAACGACTGAAAAAAATGAATAGCTGCTTATTTATTTATTTATTTATTTATTTATGTTTTAAAGCACATTAAAGTTATAAAGTTAAAGAAATGCATCCTGAATGATGACACACAAGTCACTAGACTGAGCAACAAATAAATGTAATAGATTTAAATATAACATTTTATTTGAATATTTAACTTTTTACTATATATTTTTTTCCTCCTGTGCTTCAATACTCTTTGCCATCAGTGAGTATATTTGTAAAAATATTTATATTCTTATCTTTTACGTCATTGTTCTTGACTTTTCTGGTGCCGTCTTATGCCTGAATGAGAAGTGTTAGTGTAGGCTGCATTCAGACGTTTTTGTTTTTTTTTTTCCTTTCTGTAGGCTTTACATTTGATTAGTAGATTATTGCAGCTTATATCAATACTTTGTGTCCTATAGTTTACTTTTGTAGCAAGTAACCATGCGATAAGCAGGATAATGTACGTCTTGGTGGTTGTTTTCACGAAAATAGAGTTTCTTATACAATAGTATTACTGTATACTCTTGCAGGTTTACATCTTACAGTTCTAAACTTGTCTGACAATTTTTTTTTTTTAATTTAGTTTACAGTAATTGTAAGAAATCTCAGTATTCTCATATAACTCATTCCAGAATTAGGTGTACATTTCTAGCATTTTATTTTTATTTATTTTTCTTAAATTGGAATGACATACAACAAACGTTTCATTTACATTTAAAACACCATTAGAGTGAAATTATACATTTTCCTATATATTATATTAAACAATTGATAAGATAAATAGGATTTGTAGGTACAGAAATATAGGTATGCAGAAAATATACTAAAATGTATGTCTAATTTTAGCTCGAAACTGCACTAAATTGTAGGTGCATTTTTTACTCAATATCAATCCAAATTTGCATTCACATTAATACTTAAAATGTATTATTAGTATTATTATTTGCCATGTGTTCACATTTTGCCTATAAACCTGAATTGAACTGGATGTCTGGGTACACAAAAATGTTGTTAGATTGACATTTCCCCAGTAAGCCTTGGCAGATGGACCAGCGGCTGTTGTTTTTCATCCTCGTTTGCAAAACTTTGTATAATTTTCCAACTTTTGGGTGCTCTTAATAATTATCTTTTATTGTGAACCAGAGCTTGTCTTACAATCCAGCTCACAAACGTTTTGCTCAGCTCTCATAGGGTCTTGACCTTAAAGTAAATAATGTATTAAAATTCAAAGTCTAACGCTGTTGATAAATACAACATTATCTTCACTCTGCAACCTCTCTTACCAAACCAGAAGTGGAACATTTTTCATAGCAGGGGCTTTAGTGCTGATCCACAGTGGTCGTCTTTCTCCAAAATACATTTAACCTCACGTTCATGACCTTCTGCCCAGAGCGCCGCAACAATGTGGAAGAGCATTTCAGGTTATTTTCAGTCTTATATAACAGCATCTGTGGCATTGCGTCTTTGATGATCATTTCTGCTCATCTCTTTAGGGGCCGAGAAATGGTTATGCTATACTTATTTTTGTGTACAATAATACATTTGAAGTAAAGTCCATTGTTTGCAAGTGTGCCAGAAACATTACATTACTGACAAAATTGTATTATATTGCTTTTATTTAATGCATTTTCATGAATCTTTTTGTAAAAAAGTTTGCTATTGGCTTGTGAAGAAGCTGGGTTGGCCAGACATTGCAACAATTCTGGTGGATAAATTTGGAATAATTCAAAAACTTTGGAAAGCTAATCATAAATGCACATTTAATTAATTGTTTGAGAGAATGCTTGAGCAAATCTTATAAGATTATATTTTTGCATTTTTATTTTATTTTATATTTTTGAACAGAAATGTTGTCATAAAAAATAAGATTTTATAATAAAAATATTTTTATTACAATTTGAGTAATTTCTGTTTATTATTATTATAATTACTTTAAAATTTTAAAATAAAGATTAAATCTCTTAAATCTGAAGATTAAAAAGCATTAAAAATATATAGTTGTTTTTTGTTGTTGTTGCATAAAATAATAAAAAATGATCCATTAGACATATTTTTGTTGTGTCGAAACTTGAATTTAAACATTTTCTCTTCAGAAAAGTCAATATTTTGCATGAAATAACAAAAAAAGGTTCCAGTAGACACATTTATATTAATGTTTAGACACAATAAAATACCTTTTCTTCAGAAAAGTCAATATTTTGTATTAAATAACAAAAAGGTTCCACTAGACATGAATATAAACATGTTTAGACACAATACAAATGTTTTATCTTCGGAAAAGTCAATATTTTGTATTAGATAACAAAACAAAGGTTCCAGTAGACATGTTTATATTCATGTTTAGACACAATAAAATTGTCTCCTTATCATAAAAGTCAATATTTTGCATAAAATAACAAAAAAAGGTTCCAGTAGACATGTTTATATTAATGTTTAGACAAAATAAAAATATCTTCTCCTCAGAAGTCAATATTTTGCATAAAATAACCAAAAAGGTTCCAGTATACATGTTTATATTAATGTTTAGACAATAAAAACTATCTTCTCTTCAGAAAAGTCAATATTTTGTATGAGATAACAAACAAGGTTTCAGTAGACATGTTTATATTAATGTTTAGACACAATACAAATATTTTATCATCAGAAAAGTCTATATTTTGTATAAAATAAAAATCCAGAAGACACATTTTCATTGTTATTGTAAACATTATCATAGTTAGACACAATAAAAATGTTTTAATTTTAGAAAAGTCAATATTTGGTAGAATTACATTTGTTATTTGGACCGAGTGTCATTTTCTTTGTAGGAAAATGCTCTGAATGATAATATTGTCATTTAAAATTTGGTAGAACTCTTATCTGAACTTTACAGAATAAAGCAAATATAAAAATTTTACTTAAACTAATACCCTATTAATCCAATAAAACTGAATAAATAAAAAAAATATTAATTTTTTTGCTTTTACCTGATTACATTTTTAATAATACATTTGCTGAATAAAATGTTCTCGGTTTCTTGAATGGCAGTCACAGTTTCCTCAAAAACAACCACTGTTTTAAACTGTTCAAGTGAATTATGCAACTCCATTTAATTGCAACTGATTAAATTTAGATGTGAAGGTGCAATTTTTATCCCAATGCTGTCAGCAAACACCCATTTATCTCCCTATAAACATGCAACTTTATTACAAAAATCTATAAAAAAAAAACTGGTGCAGTGGATAGCATGTTCGCCTCACAGCAAGAAGGTCGCTGGTTCGAGCCTTGGCTGGGTCAGTTGGCATTTCTGTGTAGAGTTTGCATGTTGTCCCAGTGTTCGCATGTGTTTCCTCTGGGTGCTCCGGTTTCCCCCACAAGTCCAAAGACATGTGGTATAGGTGATTGGGTAGGCTAAATTGTGTATGTGTGTGAATGAGTGTGTATGGATGTGTGTATGGATGTTTCCCAGTGATGGGTTGCAGCTGAAAGGACATCCGCTGCGTAAAACATATGCTGGATGAGTTGGTGGTTAATTCCACTGTGGTGACACCAGATTAATAAAGGGACTAAGCCGAAAAGAAAATGAATGAATGAAGAAATCTGAAGGTGCAGATTTGAACGATTATGATATTTCAGTCCGGCAGACATCAGTGTCTTATTACATTTCACTATAATCCTGCAATCTTTAAAAAGATGTTCATGAAGGGATTCATTTATATGCTACAGTAATTCTTAGATCCAATCCACAAAGCATTCATGTCCATCTAAAATTGTTAGAGAAGCCACAAAACGTGCCGCAAGTGTCTTATAGGAGATACAAACAAATAAATGCAAATAAAATCCTATGTAGTAATATAAGAGGAGATGGTTATACCTGCTGTTTTACTCCATCATTGTCTAAATTAAAGCACAGCTGTAAAACTCTGAACAGCATGACTCATTACTTACTGACTCTCTCTATTGATCCAGACTAAACAGATCACGCTTTTGGGCCGCTTTGTTCCATGTGCTGATGTCTATACCATACAAACATTCCTCAGGTACAGTTGAAGTCAGAATTATTAGCCCCCCTTTTTCTTTTTTCTTTATTTCCCAAATTATATTTAACAGAGCAAGGAAATTTTCACAGTATGTCTGATTATATTTTTTCTTCAGGAGAAAGTCTTATTTGTTTTATTTCGACTAGAATAAAAGCATTTTTAAACACCATTTTAAGGACATAATTATTAGCCCTTTTAGGCTATTTTTTCCGATAGTCTACAGAACAAACCATCGTTAAACAATAACTTGCCTAATTACCATAAACTGCCCAGTTAACCTAATTAACCTAGTTAAGCCAAAATATGTCACTTTAATTAAGCTGTATAGAAGTGTCTTGATAAATATCTAGTCAAATATTATTTACTGTCATCATGGCAAAGATAAAATAAATCAGTTATTAGAGATGAGTTATTAAAATGATTATGTTTAGAAATGTTGAAAAAATAAACATGGGGCTAATAATTCAGGGGGGCTAATAATTCTGACTTCAACTGTAAATGAGACGCGTGCAGAGCAGAAATTCTCACAAAAAAATCTCACAATTCTGAGTAAGCATTTTTAAAATACATGTTGTGAGTGAAAAAAAGGCTAAATTGTGAGATAAAAATGTAAAGAAAAAATGTATTTACAAAAACTGGCAGCTGTGGTTGTCAGAACTTTACTGTAAAACAAACATGGTAGAAATTCGGGTTTAGAAAATAATTTCCTAAATTTTACTGTAAACTACTGTATTTTATTCATTTGCACTGTAAAATGTCTAATTAACTGTTTCCATCTTTTGTAAAATGCTTTGGCAGTTTATTACAAGGTTTTTGTAGCGTAATATACAACACAAACACAAACTATATATCGCTTAAACCAGTGGTCACTAAACTTGTTCCTAGAGGGCCGGTGTCCTGCAGATTTTAGTTCCAACCCTAATCATCACACCTGAACAAGCTAATCAAGGTCTTACTAGGTATACATGAAACATCCAGGCAGGTGTGTTGAGGCAAGCTGGAGCTAAACCCTGCAGGGACACCGGCCCTCCAGGACCGAGATTGGTGACCCCTGGCTTAAACTATTAAAATGTAAATAAAAATCACTTTTTTAAATTGTTCAAAGTTAAAAGTTGTTGGAAGACAGATCAAGGTCCCATAATGCAATTTAAAAGATAAATAAATGGGAAAAATATAAAAGGACGAATCACAAATTCTGGAAAACTGATAACTTAAGATATTTTTAGAGTGTAGTATTCATTGATTTCAAGTACGAACTGAATTTCAAATGTAATTTTGGGGGCGACACGGTGGCTCAGTGGTTAGCACTGTCGACTCACAGAAAGAAGGTTGCTGGTTCGAGTCCCGGCTGTGTCAGTTGACATTTCTGTGTGGAGTTTGCATGTTCTCCCTGTGTTTGCGTGGGTTTCCTCTGGTTTCCCCCACAGTCCAAAGACATGCGCTTTAGGTGAATTAAACTAAATTGTCCATAGTGTATGACTGTGTGTCTGTGAATGTGAGAGTGTGTGGGTGTTTCCCAGTACTGGATTGCGACTGGAAGGGCATCCGCTGCGTAAAACATATGCTGGAATAGTTGGCGGTTCGTTCCGCTGTGGCGACCTCTGAAATAGAGACTAAGCCAAAGGAAAATGTATGAATGTAATTTTGGACTATTTCTATTGTGACCAACCTGGCTGGGTTTATAAAACTGTACTACACTCAAAAATGGCATTGGCTGTTTGTTCAAACTACTTAATTGAAATAAGCTGAAACAACACAATTCTTCAGTTTTTTTGGGGACAACTTAATAGATTTTTGTTCAATCCACTTAAATTTATGAAAACTAATAAGTTAACTCCATATTGTCCCATCACAAATCAATATTATGTTATCTTGCAATATTGCTATTATTAAAACATATGCACTCACCGGCCACTTTATTAGGTACACCTTACTAGTACCAGGTTGGACCCCTTTTTGCCTTCAGAATTGCCTTAATCCTTTGTGGCGTAGATTCAACAAGGTACTGGATATAATTCTCAGAGATTTTGGTCCATACATGATAGCATCACACAGTTGCTGCAGATTTGTCGGCTGCACATCCATAATGTGAATCTCATGTTCTACAACATCCCAAAGACGCTCTATTGGATTGAATTGTGGTGACTGTGGAGGCCATTTGAGTACAGTGAACTCATTGTCATGTTCAAGTAACCAGTCTGAGATGATGCACGGTTTATGACATGGTGTGTTATCCTGCTGGAAGTAGCCATCAGAAGATAGGTACACTGTGGTCATAAAGGTATAGACATGGTCAGCAACTCGTTGACGCAATGACACGATGCTCAATTGGTACAAAGTGTGCCAAGGAAATATCCCCCACACCATTACACCACTATCACCAGCCTGAACCGTTATTACAAGTCAGGATGGATCCATGAGACTCAGACCAGTTCCCTTTATATAAGCTGGAACCAGTCTGGCCATTCTCCTCTGACATCAACAAAGCATTTGCGCACACAGAACTGCCGCTCACTGGATATTTTCTCTTTTTTTGGACCATTCTCTATAAACTCTAGAGATGGTTGTGCATGAAAATCCCAGTAGATCAGCAGTTTCTGAAATACTCAGACCAGCCCGTCTGGCACCAACAACTATTCCACATGCAAAGTCACTTAAATCACCTTCTTCTCCATTCTGATGCTCAGTTTGAACTGCAGCAGATTGTCTTGACCATGTCTACATGCCTAAATGCATTTAGTTGCTGCCATCAGATTGGCTGATTAGAAATTTGTGTTAATGACCTATTGGACAGGTGTACCTAACAAAATGGCAGGTGAGTGTATAAATTTGCAGTAATACAATTTCTTCAATCATTTTTTTCAGACAATCCCTAAACTCCACATTCAAATATGCATTCCTTATTTAATATATACATCAGAGATGTATAAAACATTTTAAAGATCATTATTTAGCTTTTTCTTTAAGTCCCCAGTTGCTTATTAACGCTCATTTGTAACTAGAAAGAAAAGACTACAAATAATGTCAATAAATATTGAGCTGTCCTTCACTCGAGATTTAAATATGCATGACATGTATACACACACACACACACACACACACACACACACACACACACACACACACACATGCAGCCATATTTTGTGTTAGCAATGGAGAGGAATTTAAATGTGCCATTACAGGTCAAGCACACTTAAACCTGGAGAATATCTCTGGCTGACGCTGAAGTGGAAAATGTGAAGATAATTTGATATCGTGTCTTTATTAGATTAAACTCAAAAAGGTTGCCTTGGGTACGTGGGCTCGGGCGTATCATGTAACATCATCAATACACGCAGGAGCAGCACAACGACCTTTCTTCTGGCAAATAACCTCAGTTTACACCCATTTAATCATTAATTCTGTCCTCATTTGTCTAATCTTTAGAGGTCAAGTCAAGCACAAAGTAACACTAGAGGTACATTCGCTCCAAACGCATTGAATGTGACATCTTGTGTTTAACATGTTACATTCTAGAGGGCATCGTTTTTTTTTTTAAATGAACATGGATTAACACCATTCATTATTGTAAAAAAATTATAATTTGGTCATCAAGTGAAACCAATATGGGAAGGGAAAAATTTTACTTGGCTGGTAAATTATTATACTGTAAGTATGGGGAGAATTACTGACATAAAAACTGGCATAGTATTAATGTACATTATATCCAGTATGCAAAACATATATGAGTTAACATAATATATGAAATCTTGTTTTAAAACTCAGTGGTTAGCACTGTCGCCTCACAGCAGGAAGGTCGCTGGTTTAATTCCCGGCCTCCCGGCAGGGTCAGTTAGCATTTCTTAAAGAGTGTGATTGAGAGAGTCTATGGGTGTTTCCCAGTACTGGTTTGTGGCTGGAAGAGCATCCACTGCTTAAAACATTCTGGAATAGTTGGAAGTTCATTTCACTGTGGTGACCCCTGATATATAGGGAACTAAAGGCTGATTTATACTTCTGCATTGAGTGATTGGTGTGACCCACGGCGCCTGCCTTGTGCGTAGTTGTGTTTGTGTTGCTCTGCAATAACACTTCCAAAATGCTAGCTGGCAGTAGGTTTTCATGTTCCTCTGTATCGAGTTTCATTGTGGGTATTTTGTTTTTCTGATTGCTACAAGTAGCTAAAACTTAAGAGGCGGGAACAGGCAAACGTGCAACAACTTTAATCATAAGGTAAACACAAAACAAAAGTTTCCATCTGGAGCTCCTTCACAGGACTCGACACTTATAAACACTCGCTCTATCAGGCTTGCAGCTCTCAGCACCACCCATGCTCGTCACCGGAACCAAGCCGACCAATTACAGAGCTTGCACTACGTGTCATTGCGACATCGTAATATTGTTTTGAGAGGTGTGGGTCAGCATCGACTTCAGCCACAGTGAGGGCTATGTGACTATACGTGAAGGTTACGCCAGACCATAAGCGTGCGCTTGATGCACAAGTATAAATTAGCCTTAATCGGAAGGAGAATGAATGAATGAATGAATGAATGAATATTATTATTATTTTATCTTTAGACAAATTCCAAGATTAATACCAAATTGCAATGGAAAAATATGTTAACTATTAAAATATTGTATAGAATTTTGAAAAAATATATATTTACTTATTCTTATTTTGTAATTTGTTGAACATTCTGACATGAAGATACACATTGTACTTCAAAGCAAATCAATAAATAAATATAAAACAATAAAAAACAAATTAAATTAAATAATACTATACATTAGTTTATAAAGGCAATGCACACAGTAGGTAGTGAAGGTTGCTATTTCGAGGCTGGGTCAATTGGCATTTCTGTGTGGAGTTTGCATGTTCTCCCTGCATTTGCGTGGGTTTCCCCCGGGTGCTCCGGTTTTCCCCACAGTCCAATGAGGTCCAGGTGAATTGGGTAGGCTAAATTGTCCGTAGTGTATGAGTGTGAATGAGTGTGTATGGATGTTTCCCAGAAATGGGTTGCAGCTGGATAGGCATCCGCTACGTAAAATATGTGCTGGATAAGTTGACGGTTCATTCCACTGTGGCGACCCCAATTTAATAAAGGGACTAAGTCGAAAAGAAAATAAATGAGTGAATGATTAGTTTATAAAATTATAAATCAATCAAAGACATAGATCTAACCTGTTAGTATTTTTTAAACAATCTGATATCCATTTTATTGAATTTTTTGCTTTTCTTTTAACACCTCATACTGGATACATTTAGAAAACAAGATCCATTCATTCTTCATTACCGCCATTTTCCATTAAGTAAATGTGTCTTCATTTAAGAATGTTTAGATGTTTGTACTGAAAAAGACAAAAATGTATTCCTTAATTTTTCTTCGGCTTAGTTCCTTTATTTATTAGGGATCGCTACAGGGGAATGAACCACCAACTAATGCAGCATATGTTGTATACTGCGGATGCCGTTCCAGCTGCATCTCAGTACATCCATACACACTCATTCACACACATACACTACAGTCAATTTAGTTTATTCAATTCACCTATAGCGCATGTCTTTGGACTGTGGGGGAAACCGGAGCACCCAGAGGAAACCCACACAAACTCGGGGAGAACATGCAAACTCCACACAGAATACCAATTGAGCCTCAAACTAGCGACCTTCTTGCTTTGAGGCAACAGTGCTAACCACTGAGCCACTGTGCCGCCCTGACAAAAAAAATCTAAGTTGTACAGTATATACAGTAAAGATGAATAGTGTTTGCACTCTAATTTTAATATTCTTGTTTGCATTTACTAGAAGGTGCTTATCAAATTGACTCCTCAAGTCACTTTGGGCTGTTCCATTGGTAATTAAATATATAAATCAATGTCATCAACATAGCCATTGTCATTATCATCATCATTATAATCATCAACCCCAAAATCACCAACAGTGACTGTATAATTTTAGCTTGTTCTTCACTATCAGGTGGATCCACTCACGTCTCCACAACAGCTGAAGGTTGACGTTTGCACTCGAGCCACCAGAAAATGTCAGCGTTTCCATACAGTGTGCAATTCAAACTGCCAAAGCTCAAAATGATGTGAGCTTTTCAAAAGCCTTGACTCATTAAATATAGACCCATAACATGTACGCTTTGAAGAGCCTCTTTGAAAATGTAATCTTATGGGAAAGTCCCGAATGAATGGTTATCAGGAAACTAGCAGGTGGAAAGATGAATATGGTCTTTCAAAACTTGCTGCTTGAGATCTGACAGCGTTAGTGGCCAGTGTTTCGTGGCTTTACTGCATCTGACTAAGTATTAGCAATATTAAAACCCCATATAGAAGTATGATCTATGGACATATATGCAAATTACATATATATGACAAACAAGCTCATAATTGGATTTCACATATAAAATAGATGGCATTTATGCAACTATATATATATATATATATATATATATATATATATATATATATAGACTATAAATATTTATTCACAATTAATCGCATGATGACCATGAGTTAACTCACTACCTGACAAAAGTTGTCGCTTATCCAAGTTTTAGGAACAACTTCTAGTTGATCATTGGGTTTGAGAAGTGCCTAATATGAAAGGCAAATGCCTCTAGATTACACATTTTACCTAAATAAAATATGATCATGCCTTGATTTTTTTTATTATTTAATTAGGACAGTAAGGTCTGACTTTGCTTAGACAAATGTTATGTCACTTAATAGAAATAATGCTCAGTATAGAATATAAAGTCATGGTGCAGTGGAAAAAGAAGACTGGCCAATCCTGGAGCACCTTGACCTTCTTTGCTTTCAGGAACTTTGATGTGGAGGCTGAAGTATAAGAAGGGGCTCTAACCTGCTGAAGAATTTGCCCTCTTCTGTGGTTTGTAATGTAATAGGCAGCACAAATGTCTTGATACCTCAGGCTGTTGATGTTGCCATCCACTCCGCAGATCTCTCACATGCCCCCATACTGAATGTAACCCCAAACCATGATTTTTCCTGCCTAGTTAAACTAATTAACCTAGTTAAGCCTTCAGTCACTTTAAGCTGTATAAAAGTGTCTTGAAAATATCTAGTAAAATATTATTTACTGTCATCATGACAAAGATAAAATAAATCAGTTATTAGAAATGAGTTATTAAAACTATTATGTTTAGAAATGTGTTGAAAAAAAATCTGCTCTCTGTTAAACAGAAATTGAAAAAGAAAAAAAAAAAAAAAAAAAGAGGTTGCACATCCACAACTCTTGTACACACAACTTGGACTTAGATAATGAATTTTATGGCTATGTATGTGATACAAATTTTTATGTGATAGCATTATATTACTTGTGTTTTCAGCAGAATGGTCAAACGGTTTCCAATTTTGATATATTTACAGAAAGCATATTAAATATAAAGTAAGAAATAAAATAAATAAATAAAATAAAAAAACAGAAATTGGGAAGAAAAAAAATAAACAGGGGGGCTAATAATTCTGACTTCACCTGTATATAATTGTGTATATGACATATCTTCTATATGTGAAATCCAAACCTGTGTGTCATAATTTGCTTTTATTGCCATATATCAGATTTTTATATGAGGCAGCACAATTCATAATCAGTATTTACTTGATATAAACCTTTTGGGAGAACTCTGAAATATTCACAACCTTGAATTAAAAACAGGACCAATTTGTTGCCAGTGCATTTAAATTTGCTTAAAAAGTGGATTAATTAAAATAGCATGCGATTTACCAAATACCACATGAATAAATTTTGTCCAGCTATTTAGAGACAATGGGACCTGTAATTACCTTTAGTCCACAGCTAATTTGATAATGTATAAAATGCTGTAAATAGTAAAGGTACACTTTGTTCCATAATAACAAGGGTGTTTGAAATAACAGCAAAATAGAAAAACAAGCACCACCATGCATCACATCCATTAGATTTTCTAGTTTCTCAATACTAATTTAAATATGTAAATATGTAATTTAAATACAGTATAATTTTTTTCTGATTATTTCCAATATTATTTGCTATCCAATAATTACAAATATCTTGGTTGGTCTTGCTTCACCGACATAGTAATAAAAAAAAGAAATAAATAAATAAAAAAAAAAAAATTTCATGTTTATCAAGTGCAAAATCAGAGGATTTTTTTTTTTTGGTGATGATAGAACAAAGGGTTTATTACTTTAAAATACACCTATTTTACCCCTTTTATAAGATGTTAGATAAGCCTTTGGTTTCTCTAGAATGTGTCTGTAAGGTTTCAGCTTAAAATACCCATTAGGTAATTTATTATAGCCTCCAGAATCTGCCCATTTTGGCGTCTGAATACAGTGTAGCTGTTTTTGTAGCCTGTGGCTTTAAATGCAAATGAGCTGCTTCTCCCCGGCCACCATTCCCACATGCGTATATGCTAGTCCTAAATAGCGATTTTGATTTAAATTTTGTAGTCAAGCTTCAGCTCAATAATCTGTATTTTAGCTTCTTACTGCTAAAATGCAGTGAGTGTTCGTTGAAAAAAAAAGAACTTAAAAGATATTAACTTATATTAGCAAACAACTCTGAAATTGTACTTTGCTGTTGCTTGCTACTAGATGTGTCACTGGCAGTACTTTTAATTGACTTTTAGCAAGACGCTTTTTTAGGTGCTGGTTGTTGTATTTCTTGATGCTGTGGCAACAATTCAGCAAATGCAAATGACTTGGATTTTATTTGGTGTTTGTGATTTGGAAACCAAGATATTCCCATATTACTGACATGCAGTTTTCCCATATTTCCAAGATATTCCCATATTAAGTCATGCATTTGCTCTGAGCGGGGAAAGTTAAATAATGTATATTTAACTTCTAATATATATTTAGATAATCACAACGTTTCAAATCGCGATTGCGATTCGATTTTTATTAACACACACAGCCCTAGTCAAAAGACATGTGATATAGGTGAACTGAATAAACTAAAATTGCCATAGTGTATGAGTGCATGTGTGAAAGATGTGTATGGATGTTTCCAAATACCGGGTTGCAGCTAGAAGGACATCTGCTGCGCAAAATATATGCTAAAAAAGCTGGCAGTTCATTCTGCAGTAGTGACCACTGAAATAGAGACTAAGCCGAAAGAAAATGAAAGGATGAATGTGTATACATTAAATGAAACAGCACAGACTTTAAAAAAAGATCTTGAGATTTAAAAATCAACATAAGTTCTTTAATATAAAGATGTATAAAATTAGAAGTTTCAAATTAACTTTTGCACATGCATTGATTAAATAACTTCAGTAAAAAAAAAAACACTATGAGGTTAATTAGTAATAACCAACTATTCAGTTTTCCATGAACTCTCCTTTAAATTCTCGGGTGGGGGGGTGGGGGGGGGGGGGGGGGGGGGGGGGGGAGCACAAAATAAAATGTTTTTTCAAACATTCTACTCCCTATTCTACACAACTACAAAAGTGCGGTGTAAGTAGATCCCCAGAACGCATTAAAAATTTAAAGTTAAAACTGTATAGCGCTGAGAAATTAGATAAGGGAGAAGCACAAAAGTGCAGCTGTGTCACTGACTTCATTAAACCGCGGGAGTTCATTGCAGAATAATTCTTGTAAAAAAAATGTAATCAAGTTATCTCATGTGAACCCCGTGTGCTCGAATAAATAGCTGTTCAGTCGGAGGGCTCCCCTGATAGGCTCAAGCTGTTATCAACTCCAGATTAATTTAACCGCAGATCGCTTCATCCACTCTTGAATGAAAACACTGAAATTTGTAAGCCGCTGCGCATCACATTTGACCATGTTAACTAAATTTCCTCATCTTACAGTGAATCTAAATGCATCACCAAATGGCATGAACAAGAGTCCCAGCAAGACGCTAGTAACCTCATGTTGAAGATACAGGCCATGCCGGTGAAGCTCAGCAAGCCAAAACATCAAGAGCAACACGAGATCACGATCTTTGCCTCCACCACTGTGCTTCTGTGCAGAACACTTAACATTCAATTGCTCCGAGGGCTCTGTTTCTGTAACTAGTTCATGCTTTTGGTGGATAAGAGAGTCAACTGAACAACAAATGTCACCGGACAGCAGATTGCTGATAGATGTGCCACCGACTTTTGATCTACAGAGTCAAAAAAATAAAGCCCCCTGGCTTGATGGAATTGTGTGGGAATTGTTTTCACTGGCGGTGGATGTTATATTGTGAGCTGAAGTGACTTAAGCTCAGGGCTAATAACCATGAGGTTGCTGGTTCAAGTCCCACAAGGAGCCATCAACGCCGTGGCCCTGAGTAAGGTACTTAAACCTAGATCACGCAGAGAGAGGATTGTCCTTCTGCTTTGGATGAAATTGGGCCATATAACTGTTACTGAAATGCATTTTTTTTCCTTAAAATGTATCCAAAATGTAGGGATAGTATTTTGAAACTGCCAACATAGCAATAGATCTGTGTCATAACAAAGCATGTATGCAATTCACTAAGGCCCAATCCCATTTCTACCCTTTAGCTCTTCTTCTTACTCCTACCTCTCGTTTTTGCACGTTAACATGAGGGGGAAGAAGTGTCCCAATTATCTTTAGCTTGAAGGCGTAGGGCTAAGGGAAAGGGGTAGATAGCCCTTCGAACGAAGACTTTTCAGGACCACACTCCAAACCAAGGGCTAAGAAAATTTCCTAGAATACACCAGCCACAACGGCAAAATAGCTGCACCCGGAAGTAAGGAGATCCACAATTTAGTAGTTTTTGTCAACATCACTAATTTTTCCAACAAACAAACACATGATTTAATATAGTCATAACCAGGGCGTGACATTTTTTGATCACCAGCCACTGTGGCTAGTAGTTTTCCAACATTACTACCCACTTGCCATTTTCACTAGCCAAAATTTTTGTTGTTGGGAAAATATATTTTATATGCATACATTTGACTTTGACATGCTAAAATGACTTAATTTAGACTTTGTGTTATGTCCACATGCCTCCTCATTCATTTAACTTTTTTTTGTGTATGACCCTGCTCAAGAGGCATGAGCAAATGGGCTGTGGTTTCACAGTGTCGCATTGCAATTCGTTTTTATTTCACAGGACTTCTCAGGGCTCAACACTGAGGATTTACCAAATTTATCTCTGACCACACCAAAAATAAATAAATAATTACTTCTTAGCCACAAATGTTAAATAATATGTCAAAAACATGCAAAATATAGCTGTATACATGCTCTTTTTATTCATCAAAACCTTTCTTAAAAAACATTTTAAAATACATTTAAAAAATAATCATTGCCATTATGCAATTATTAAAGCAATGTTATTGAAAAAATGAAACAATATTAACAAAAATAACTGTCAGCAAAAGAAACCAGGTGAAAAATATACCGTGTGATAATGAAGGATGATCACGTGCACATGGGTAACGTTAGGCCCATAATCCGTTCTGTTAAAAAAAACAGTTAAAACAAAACTAGAAACCGCTACTGCTGCTTACAAAAAGACATATTTTTGAAACATCCGGAGCTTTTGGAAGCAGCAGGACTGTGTGTGCACGAGCATCACTTTTTGTCCAGTCTATTTGAAAGAGAACCGATCGCAGCTGTTGCGTTTCCTCTAGGCACGGTTGCTTCGCGCCAGGAAACGTAGTGCGCATGCCCTTTTAAAACAGCCGCATGCATCACATAACCTGTGTGCACGAGTGATTATCCTGTCATTTGGTATTCACCTGCTTTTCTTTGCTCGCGCGAACGTTATTTTTGTTGGTCATGCTGCTTCTCGATTCTAAGATGACGTTTGAACACATATTAGGCCATCCCTAATGTCGAACCCTGCTTTCAAGATGACAATAATTTAAAAATGATCATTAACCAGCCAAAGTGGCTAGTGAGAGTGTCTGTCTAACCCACCACGGATGAAATCTACCCGCATTTGGCAGATTGGTGTTTTAATGTAAAGCTCTGTTCATAACCCATCAGTGTTTTAAAAAACGCTAAAATAAAAACTGCTAAATTTCGCTGTCTATAATCCATAATAATAACTCCTGTACAGCAGTCCCACAACATTTTGACACTCCAAACCCTGTCAGAAAAGTCTAGTGGCTGGGAATGAGCTTTTTACAGTGTCTGCTATAATGTTAATGTTGTTTTTGGTGTGTTTATATAGATGAATATGGCCACTGTGTAAATGTGCAGTATAGTTATGATCTTATTGCCACATTAGATCATTATGATGACATAATATATGCCTTTAGAGATTTCCTAAAGATAGATACCAAAAAATAACACAACTGGAATAACTACAGCAGTCTTGATCGTCTGATCTCATATGAAGCAAGAGACCGCGATGACATATGATTACGTGTGCAGGTGCTGTCCCAATTCTTAGGGGTAAATTTTAAAAAGCCCTTCCCCTACACACTCGGTTTCAAAGGGCCAAAGGGTAGGCATAAAAAAAAAAAAAGAATTGGGATTGGGCCTAACTGTTTCCATTCACTAATATTAATTATTTTGTAATATCACCTAAAAATGCATACAGGAAATGCCGAAAATAAATTTGAAAATGCCCATAAAAATGTATGCATATATTGAGCAGGATAAACGTTTATCCTATAAGCAAAAATGAGCATAAAATATGATAGAAATGTATTTTTTTTTTACAGATCATGTGATGGCAAAAATGGGTGCAATGGCACAGCATTAATGGACAAACCAGTGTACCGATCACATTGTAAAACATGTGAAATGTAGTTTTGGTCATTCTAAAATGCCTTCGCTAAAGTCTGTCATCACAGTGGTTTAGTGTTATTACATCCAGAACTGTCTTGAGTGTCTCTGTCACAGTTGTCAGATTTTCACAACAAAAATCACACTTAAAAGGAGCCGCGGTCACACTAGAGTTTGAGCATGCTAAATCGTATAGTGCTGGGATTAAACAAGATGATTACACAATAAAAAAGCGAGTAATTGCTCCATATTTAAAATTTCTGTATAGATTGTTTTGATCTTCGATTGATCTCATGCAATCATGTGATGTGATTCCGCAGGTCAGAGTTCACCAAGCTTGAACTTTGCAATGCACCAACATACAAAACTTGTCACATGAGCTTGCATTTCCAGTCTGCCACATGTGCATGAATTTGAAGGGAAGTTTATAGCGCAAAAAGTGCAGTGACCACAGCTTGATGCACGTCAAATGTGCAAAACGCTCAACTCGCGCCAATACATTTGCAGGAATTACGTCATTCACGTCGCCTCATTCCTGCAAATCACGCTGCAGGATGTCTATTCTTGTCTTTGCTTTGACTTAACATGTAAATCACTCAACTTGATGCTTCATCCGTGTCTGGTGTGAACACAGCATTTGACATGTAAAATCGGGAGGTGGGAGAAAGTTTGTGTGATCTTCATCAGTCAGAGGATGGGGTGAAGAACTACCCGCGAAATGAAAAAACCCACACAGATCAAAAGTAGCCCAATTCCACATGAAACACTGATCTGCACTCCCAATGAGTGTGGAGACCCCTGATGAATAAAGGGACTAAGCTGGAGGAGAATGAATGAATGAATTTTATAAAGATAGGATCCATAACAAAAGTATTTACTTTGTTTCAAATAACATCTATGAAATAATGTCTTCATTCAAAGTAACATAATTTTTTTTTTGTAAAAAGTAAACAACCAATTCATTCTGTATTTATTAGGGATGCAACAATACAGTTAGTATTACGGTTCAATACCTTGGTTTTTTAACACGGTTTTTGGTTCGGTTCTGATGGCTTGACACTTGTTGATGGCTTGTTTTTTTTCTATGCTTAGGCAATAGGAACAGTAAGAAGAGAAAAAATAAAAACGATCTAATGCAATACTCCTTAATTTTACTTCAAAGCCACAAGTGTATTGTATAATAAAAAAAATTACACTGAAATCTCACAGCTGTTGGTAGTCCATGTACAAACTGGGCAACACAAATGCCTCAATTTAAAAAAAAATAAACATGCATGTGAAGTTAATAAACATAAATTGACCATTTCAAATAAACATATTTGTACTTCAATAAATATAAATAAACCATCTTAATTAAACTTGTTGGGTATGTTTGCTGGAAGAATTCAGCGAGGGATAGTTGTTTTATGGAGGACTTTATTACCTTCTCTGCTATCCTGCCTTCAGACAGTGATATTGCTGGGTGATGGCGCCGCAGATGTGCAGTCATGTTGGAAGTGTTTCCGTTCAATTAGTTTATACGTGTAACCGAAATGTCCCCACACCAGCAGTGAACTCCACTGAGCTTTGAAAGACACCGGCGCTTCCTCGTATTGCTGCCTCACTTTACCGCCGCTCGCCATGTTAAAGTAAGGAATGATGGTGGACTGCCCCCTAACTTTAGAGCATAGTTATTGAAAATGTATTTGCGGGGAGGAGTTTCCTCATCTCAGCTTGTAGACTTACAGGCACACCCAAACAGTCAATTCGGAGAGAAATAAAATGCATAAATATAAAATTAATTATAATATATATAATTATAAATTATAAGTTATAAATTATTTAAACGTAAAACCGGAAAAACTGCAATTTTACAAGCGCGTATTGAACCGTGGACGTTGTACCGAAGGGTTCAATATTGTATTGAGAATTGTGGCATCTCTAGTATTTATATATATATATATATATATAT
>CAIGQZ010000217.1:5830623-5861679 GCA_903798205.1 Danio tinwini | reverse complement strand
TATTATTATTATTATTATTATTAGTATTAGTATTATTTTAATGAATGAATATATAAAACAA
The DNA here is from genome assembly GCA_903798205.1 of Danio tinwini. Classification (NCBI taxonomy): domain Eukaryota; kingdom Metazoa; phylum Chordata; class Actinopteri; order Cypriniformes; family Danionidae; genus Danio; species Danio tinwini. Next base: position 5,861,618 of record CAIGQZ010000217.1, on the reverse strand, counting down.
AAAAAATGCATTCTAAAAAGTTATTTTACAATAAACTGTAAATGAATAAAATAAATAAACATATAATTAACTAACAAACAATATAACATGCAATGTTAATTTGTAAAAATATTTTGTGCTTCTGTATAGTGGGAAACACAATGTGCATCCCACTATACAGTTAACAATTTATCTGGATAGTTTCACTATGCCATTATTAAGCAGTTCCATCTATTTATGTCTGTTCACATTAAGTTATACATTGTACACATTTTACAAGTGCTCTTCAAATTATAATTCTTGCAGTGCTATTGGCCGAACAGCAATGTCAAATGATTTACATCTGGTTTTATTGTTTCAAAACAACCCGACAGCAAAATTTGATCTCCACAGGCACAAAAATAGCTGATTTCAAATTGCATATTTCCGTAAGATCCTACCCCTGCCGAGCAACTGCTGTTGAGATGAATGGCAATAATAACAAACAGCTTTCTCCAGGTATTATAGACCTCCTTGACCTGAACTCAATATCCCGTGTTTTGTCGGAGCTTTGAAAGATGAAGGAAGATTCAGATTTTCAATGCTTAGCCAAGGGCAGAATGCAAGGTCAGAAAGGTCTATGAGAGCTCGGAGAAAGAAGAACGACATAGTCAAGTGTATACGGTCAGTTTGGAGCTGGATTTTTACCATCTCATGCATAACTGAGTGTCAACAGTTACCAGCAGAGATGTCCATTTCTTCAAGCACTAAAACTGCATCGAAATAGCAAATGATTTACGTTCTCAACACAAATGTTTCTCCAACCCCAGCACTGAATAGAACTGTTTATCTCCAGGGGTCAAGGCGACTTCAACCAAAGCCAGAAAGCAGGGCTTAAAAGACTTCATAAGTGCAGAAATATTGTAGGCCGCGCTCTTAGCAACTTCCTTCCACTATAATTCAGTAGCCACCTCCACTTTTAGATGGCCTGATTGATTGCTTTTTTTCTTGAAATGACCGCAAGGGGTCAAGCACTAATGGACTAGACTCCTACACAGTGTTGGAGAGTAATCTCTGACTTTGCTCATTGAGACCACCTGTATATTTTACTTCCTCCTGCAGCGCTTCTGGTGTTTCATAATCTCCTCTCACGGGCGCCAGATCCTCTCAAACATTAGGACCAAAGATTAATTTTGAAACAGCAATCCAAATGTAATGGGAAATGCAGTGTTAATGCAGTCATTATTGGCAGCATATAAAGCGAAGGCGATGTGGAAATTTGCCTTGGTTAACTACGTTCAAATCACTTCACTTAAGCACATGCACAGCAATGCTGAGATGTTCAATCAATACCCAAGTCACTCCAGAACTCTTAACACAACCCACTAAATCTTTGATATGCAGACTACATCTTTGATATTTAAAAATAAATAGCAGTTTTTGTGTTCTGCGATCGCTCTGAGCAACGCTGGGTCATTGAGAACTTGAGAAGAGCACTTTGAAAGGAGAACAAAAGAAGATAAAATCTAATTAACAAGATTATCTGCTTCGGGCTATTGACAGTTGTGTCTCTGGATGCTCAGGGTTCCTCATAAATATACATTTGAATATGTGTGTCAAGATCAAGATGTGTCTTGTGACATTGGAGATGGTGAGCTCACCAAGATGGTTATATATCTCTAGCAGGATCAGAAGAAAGGCTTAATTAGTATTTATGCATGCAAATAGATGCTTTGTTTATCAATCTCATAAACGAAACCTCAAGAGGGTTAAACGTTTATCTAGTGGACACTTTGAATAATTATTTTTGCATTTAAATACCTAGTTAAACCATTAGAATAAGCGTATTAGATAATTGAGTTTTGGTTGTTTTAGAAGATAAAAAGGGTAATAGGATATATGGGGAACCTCTGAAAAGCCCCAGGCACATCTAGATGCATTTAAAGCATTGTGTGGAAGTTGTGTTAATTATATGGGAAGTGTTATGGTCTAGGAATCGACTGGCCTGTTAGTTCATTCAACAGTCCTGAGCTGACAGCAAAATGGAAAAATTAAGGTTGAAACTCTATAAAACCTCTAGGAAAATGGCAAATGAGACAAAGGGTTAGAGAAACATACATCTACAGTTAGATTTACTCATTTAGCAATGCTTTAATGAAAACCCTCTTACAAATGATAATAGGCTACACCACCTGACAAAGTCTTGTCATTGATACCAATTGGACTTCTAGTTGATCATTTGGAAAAGTGGCAGAAGGTAGATTTTTCAAAATCAATCATCTGTTAAACTGCATCCCACTCATCATAAGCACTGCAGAAGATCTATTGGAACCCGCATGGACCCAAGATTCTCACAGATATCAGTCAAGTTTGGTAAAGGAAAAATCATGGTTTGGGGTTACATTCAGTATGTGGGCGTGCGAGAGATCTGCAGAGTGGATGGCAACTTCAACAGCCTGAGGTTTCAAGACATTTGTGCTGCTTATTACATTACAAACCACAGCAGAGGGCAAATTCTTCTGCAGGATAGTGCTCCTTCTCATACTTCAGCCTCCACATCAAAGTTCCTAAAAGCGAAGAAGGTACTCCAGGATTGGCCATCCCAGTCACCTGACATGAACATTATTGAGTATGTCTGGGGTAAGATGAAAGAGGAGGCACTGAAGATAAATGGGAAGAATCTTGATGAAGTCTGGGAGTTGTGCAAGAACGCTTTCTAGGCCATTCCAGGCGACTTTATTAATAAGTTATTTGAGTCATTGCAGAGATGTAACGTTAAGTGACAAGACTTTTGTCTGAGCAAAGTCAGACCTTACCGTCCTAAAAAATAATAAAAAAATCAAGGCATGATCATATTTTATTTTAGTAAAATAAGCATAATCTAGAGGCATCTGCCTTCATTTAAGTCACTTAAATGATTAACTAGAAGTCAAGTTATTATTTGTTGTTCCTAAAACTTGGATAGGCGACAAGACTTTTGTCAGGTAGTGAAGTAATTAAAGTGGGAAAACATTAAAACAATTAGTAGTATAAGTAATGTATTGCCCTATTTATCAAAAAGGAGCAAAGCTTTTTTTTTTCTTTTTTTTTTTAAGCATGTCCACTTTTGACAATTTCAAGAGATTGAGATTGAAGATTACAGAATACACGCTTGTATGTCACTTGAATAGTTTTGAATTGGGACAAAATTAATATAGACACTCTAGTGAAGGTAGCTCCGCTTCTAGTTAAGTAGCCAAACATCAATCGGTATAGACTGACAATTCTCTGGGGAGGGGCTTGGCTCAGACAGGTGTTTATTACTACAGTTTCTGCAGCTTCATTGTATAAACCCTCTGGGGTCAGCTAATGTGCTGAATATCAGGAAACACTTGCCTCAAAAAACGATAAATATATCTAAATAAACCTTAAAATCTCCAAACAAACCAACTACACTTGATAACAAATGTTTTCTGTTTTTGTTTTCTGTAGGAAACAAATGTGAGGTACCGTCTTTTCTGTCTCACCTCATTATTTTAAATGAATTCCCTGTTCAGCTGTTTAAACGGTAACCCCATAACATGAATCAAATAAACGGCCACAAACAGAAGACTGCAGAAGATTTGATGTGAGGGATAAGTTGATATAACTACCCATTCTTATGGAGGTTACATAATTTGATTGACAGTTTGACGTTTGATTGTGTCCTCCAGATAAAGTTATTGTCATAAGTTTTTTTTCCTTTGGGTCCGGATGCACATTAGAGCCTTCTTGCAGTGTTTTGTTTGTTGGATTCGAACGTTTAGAAATGGGGGTGGCATGGTGGATCAGTGGCCTCACAGCAAGAAGCAGGCCACTGGTTTGAGTTCCATCTGGGTCAGGAGGCGTTTCAGTGTGGAGTTTGCATGTTCTCCCCATGTTCGCATGGGTTTCCTCCGAGTGCTCCATTTTACCCATAATTCAAAGATGTAGTATAGGTGTATTGAATAACCAGCGTGAATATTGAATACAACAGAGTGTGTGTGAATGTAAAAGTGTATGGGTGTTTCTCAGTACTGGGTTGCGGCTGTAGGGGTATCTGCTATAAAAAAAACATATGCTGGAATAGTTGGCGGTTCATTCCGCTGTGGCAACCTCTGAAACAAAGACTAAGCTTGAGGAAAATGAGTCTAGAAGCAAAGTTTAAGACCGAGTTATTGTCAATTTTCATTGATAATTCCAAATCTGAAATTTAATCATAAACTTGGCAAATGGTCAAGTCACCATTTACTATTCCTCATGTGAGAAGGAGAGTACTCAAAAGATGATATTTGGAAAAATGCTGGTTGATGGTACCCACTGACTTAGAAAAAAAAATATTCTTCAAAATATATTTTGTGTCCACTCAAATAGGTTTTAATTAAGTGAAGGGTGAGTAAACGATGACAGAGATTTTATATTTGGGTGAACTATCCCTTTAAAGAGACTTGGTCAAGAATACATTTGAACTGTTTGCTTTTGCTGTGCTTATTCATTTGCTTTCCCACTTGCTTGTATAGTATATGCCATGTAACATGGGACTGAAACCCTCAAAAGGTAGGTCGTCCACATAAAAGCCAAAAGGATGCATGAGGTTTTCAGCCATGGTAAAAAATGATGGTGGTTCCAAATCTCTGATATTTAGAATATTGCATTATCACGATGTAAAAAATGGATTCAAGTTCACCATTAAGGCTAGTCATCCACAAAAAACAAATGAATGAGAAGGAGAATATCAATGGTTAATCAGTTCAACAACTGAAATTGTCTGCCAGTTCAATGACTAAACAGTGTAAGGGTATATGTACAGTACACTGCAAAAAATGCTTTTCTTACTTAGATTTTTGTCTTGTTTTTAGTCCAAATATCTAAACATTCTTATATCAAGAAACATTTTCTTGGCAAGCAAAATATAATGTCTTGTTTTCAGAAATAATATGCCAATATTAAGTCAGTTTTTCCATAAAACAAGCAAAATAATCTGCCAATGGGGTAAGCAAAATAATCTTGCTTTTCCTTTTGACATAAGATTATTTTGCTTACCCCATTGACAGATTATTTTGCTTATTTTAAGGAAAAACTCACTTAATATTGGCATATTGTTCTTAAAAACAACATGTTTTGCTTGTGTTGTGTAACGGATCTAAGTAGGTTACATTCATTTGGGCCAGAATGGCAAACATACGTATGTCATCAAATGTTCGAAAGAATGAACCCAGAGTGTGTGCAGATGTCAGTAAAGGTGAAGGAAGTGCATCTTTTGTTGATTTGCTTTTTGCAGCAGAAATGTAGCCTCTTAAAAATATACAAGACAACATGAATGCAAAAGTTCAGCAACATGCAGTTTTCATGCCAGTAATTTTGCCAACAGTCAAGTCCAGCCATTTTCATGCAGTACAATGAGCCACAAAAAAAATGGCTGTGTCAAAATAACCTGGTATATGAAACAGAATATAACTCCATACGAAAATCACAAAACAACGAGTATATTGAGTTGCATCTGAACCCTGATGTGACTGCAACTTTAATCAGACAGAAGGCATTGTTTTTAAAGTAAAAAAACAGCATGTTTAAATAAAAGCTGTGTGAATGATGTCGGATTTATCCACATAATACTGTAAGCCAATCAATAAAGAATGCAAGTAAAAAGAGGATTATATCAAAATAAGCTTATTTCCGAGCACCAGTTGAATGTTGAATATTTAAGCCTCCGCCAGAATTAAATGAGATAGCTTTTGTTTGTTGATATCATGTATTAAGTGAATTCGTTTTCAGTTTTTCAGGTGTCGAACCCTTAGTAACACCTTATAGTGTTTGTGCATGTTCATCATGCTATGAATTATTCATGTGCATAATTTAATGTTGCTAAGGCCACAAAAGAGACGCATTAAACAAGACTGATCATTTTTTATTTTTATGGAGGTGATGATAGTAGGCTATTTTTGTTAAAATAAATAAATAAATTACCATGTCATCGCCAGCTTTGGTCTAATTACAGATTTCCGATGCTTTGTTTACTAAACTTTTGACATGGCTTTAAAAGTGTTCTTCCTTTTAAAGCCAGGTAAAAAAAAGAAACATCTTTGGAGTCAAGGGGACCAAACAGCTTTAGAGTTTAATCTTACAAGTTGAAGACTCTAAGCCTTGTGCTTTGTATAATTTATTTTTTTTGAGTCTAAAAAAAACACAAGCCCACATACATTGGAGAAAATCTGTTCTTGCAGCGGTTGGTGTACGTAATTGGGACACAACGTTTTGTGCTGTTGCTTTGCTGTTATACATTTAAATTAATATTGAACAAAAATGTATTATTCAAAGCATCACTGTTCTCTGGGATGTGAATGCAGTTTGGTGAAAAAAAGCAATACAGTATATTCATATTCCTGACATTAATCTATGACTTTAAAGGGTCATTTAAAGGGTTGTTTTTGCGTTATTTCGAGCAAATTCGTTCTTCCGGTTTAAAAAAAGAAATTTTTAAGCTACGCCACGGCGATGAGATCCTTGTGTAAATTCCAGCGTGGAGACTGAATGCCTGTACCAGCAAGTAAAATGTGACGTCTTTGAGCTTTCACCATTAATTCATGAGAAAGGCTTGGTTCGAACCAATCAGTCTATTGTGCACTCTATTGGCTCGTTTCCACTGACTGGTACAGTATGGTAAAGGTACGGTACGGGTCACCTTTATCAGGCTTGCGTTTCCACTACAAAGGGTACCCTTTTGGTGGGCTTGGTGTACGACAGAAAGTTTCAGAGTTTTGGTCGATGTCATTCTCGTTAGAATAAATGTCTACAGTAAAGCCGTACAGGTCGATCACATATCATATGAGAAGCACTTCTCACAAAACAGATGCTTTAAACATATAAGTACTTGTGTGTAAATGTTTATTAATAACCTTTCTATGAACATGATTTGATTATAACTGCAGATCAATGATGAAATAGCCTACTGTAACATCTGCAATTATATAAAGTAAATAAATGCAACATATATGAACACGTACAGACCCTTACAGTCTCCGTTGTTACCAATTACAGATAAAAACAAAACAACCTGCAGTATAGCCCACAGTCAGAGCAAACCTCTCATCTGTGTCTGCAATCTTCACCAGCACATATACCCTTTGTTAGAGAGTAATTCAGTCATTCCCAGTTCATAATAGTCCAAAATCCGATGAACATGGCAGTTTGTTCGTGATTCAGGTTGCTGAAACATTTCGCTCCTGTGTTTTGTCAGGCTTCTCCTTTTTTTCGTGCTTCACTCTTGCGTTTGTCCTTTTCTTTTCTGAAAGGATCAGATGTCGAAGACACTTCAATAATCACACACACACTCTATTATCATCAGCTCAAGAAGTTTATTATATCAAATATAGATGTGATCGCTCCCTGGAGAAAGCAAAAACTGCTCACAGCCTCGTAAAGCAACAACAGGACACGGCAGATTTTGATCTTCTTGGTTTTGTGGCTGTACATCAAGACAACGACAAAGTTTTTTTTTTTTAGCTTGGGTCATCCATGGCTCGTTATTATATACATATAGTTGTCTCAGCTGTGTATTTAAAAAACATGGCGGTTCCATTGTTTTCATTCTGGCTAGCTACACAAGATTGTGACGTATCATTCAGCTGATTGGTAGCTCCACCTTTTAGTACCCTTTCTCGTATTTGGTACCCTTTCGAAAGGGTGCCAAAAAAGTGGTATGATATGGTTCGGAACCGTACTGTACCAGTAAGTGGAAATGAGGCATATATCAATGCACTCTATTGTGAATGAGGTGCAACTTCATTCATATGCATGATAGCTTTGAAGGCAGTTTTTACCTGTTACAGTGTTCAGACGGCAGAGAGACGCCACATTTTGTTGGCAACTGTAATAACAAGTGGAGGAAGAAGAATTGTTTGGAGACATGGGTCATCAGTGTTGCGTTTATAAATGTGCTGCAACAAAGGTTTTGTTTCCATTTCCCCGCTTTGACAGCGCAGCTGGACTCTCGTATGGATTACAGTGGTCTGCTAACGTGCGACAAAAATATGTTGTATATTATATAATAATATTATATATTAGTATAATAATATTTATTACCTGAGAGCTTTTCGCATCTGGAAATAGTGAAATCCGGATTTGCCACAAAAAAAAGACGCAGTTCTATTGGTGTTGATTGCCCTGTCTCTACGGATTTGGTAAGTGTGTGATCAATGTGCTTTGTTTATGTTCATTCAGATGGCAAAGTTAGTTTGTGTTGTGAGCAGTACTCTTTCAGTGTTTAAAAACATACCAACACCTCCAGCCTGGTCAAGAAGGCTCACCAACACCTATTTTTCTTAAGGCAACTTAAGAAGAACCAGCTGTCATCAGCCGTCTTGGTGAACTTCTACCGATGCACAATAGAAAGCATCCTGACGAACTGTGTCACAGTCTGGTATGGAAGCTGCTCTGTTGCGGAGCGTAAGGCACTGCAGCGGGTGGTGAAAACTGCCCAACGCATCACAGGGACCACACTGCCAGCCATAGAGGACATCCAGAGGAAACACTGTCTGCGCCGAGCATGCAGTATTCTTAAAGATTCCTCTCACCCTGCTCACAGACGGTTTTCTCTCCTGCCTTCTGGCAGGCGCTTCAGGCTCCCCCAGACAAAAACCAGCAGACTGAAGAACAGCTTCTTCCCCAGAGCTGTCTCCTTTTGAACTCTGCCCCCCACTGACATTTTGCCCCCCTAATACACACCCCACTCACCTCATAACTCAGACTCCTCATAATCACTGCACTACTTAACATTTGCACATTTAAAAAGTGCACGTATTCATTGCACTGATTAATTTATTTGAACTGTACATACCCACTGCACATTTGTAATTATGTACACTCCCACTGTACATATACATTTGTAATTGTTTATCTATCTGCACACTTCTGATTATTAATAGCAACCTGTACATTTATCCATCTATTGTAAATCTGTTCATAGCTAACACAACCTGTATATAATGTTGATAGTACATCCATTTGTAAATATCACCATAGTTTTTCTATAACTGCACTTTATAACTTATACCTGTATCCTGCACTTGCTGCTATTGCACTCCTGGTTAGACCTAATCTGCATTTCGTTTCCTTGTACTTGTACATGTGTGATGACAATAAAGTTGAATCTAATCTAATCTAATCTTAGTCAAAATGATTAAATTACTAAGTTTACAGTACGTTAATATCACTACAATATTATGGACTGGAAGATCCGCTGTAAATGCTGCTCTCCGAATGTAAACACCTTAATCAAACTATTACCGTCGTGTAGGATTTTCAGTGTGTAAGATTTTTGTCACATTTTTTGACAGGATAGTCTAATAAGAAACACAGAGGTTTTTTTTTTTTTTCTCCCATATGTCGTGTGGTATCAAATTCCATTAAACTACACTTCCAGCAGTCCCTCGCATCCAATGTCTCGTTTGTCACAGGGGGCATGCATGAAATGTTCCTGAATGAAAGTAAAAGTGCCAAACTGCAGTTAAAGTTGACAAATTAAGAATGAAACACCTGAAATTACATGAAACTCCAGAGGAAATATGGATAACGCGGTGTCAATTTATGTGCTATAACGTGTAAAACAGGATCATAAAAGGAACATTCAAAACACAACTCAACTCACACATGTAAACACTTTAATCGTATTATTGTCTTATTCACATTAAGGCAAATAATTCCATTACTGATCTCCATGTAAACGTAGTCACTGTCTGTCTCCTCTCCGTCTATGTTGTCGGTGTAAAAATCAGCTGTAGTTCACTAAATAGAACTTCCCTTTTCATGCAAACCCTTCCCTCTTTCACCACTCGACACTCCAACCTAAACAAAGCTGGTGAAAACACCCTGCTGAGACAGAGGGGTTTCATGGCCCTTTAATCTGTGTTTTTCCCTCTCTCTCTTTCATATTAATACAGTAAATTACAGAATTTACTTATTTTATGACACAAAAGTCGAGAAGCGATTGTGGATTATATCGCATTAATGAGTTGTTATCTTTGATGTCATCATTCATAACTTGCCAGCTCCAAAGCATTTGCTGAAAAACAAAAGATGTTTGAAGCAGAAGGGGATTATTCTATGTTTGATTTCAGTCAAATCGCTGATTAATTTATAAGGGAAGCATGTTAAGAAATCATGCAATATGAATAAACAACTCAGTGCAGGTTAGAAAACACAAACCCCCCGGGGAGAAGATGCCACGTCGTCAAACTTTTAACCGTTCCCTGCGGGCACATGATAAATTGATTGAGCTGTTTTGGCTTACAATGGCACACATGAAACTGTATACCAACCTTCAACAGTAACATTAAAGATTACTTTCCCTTTTTGGAATATTAATAAAGCCGCATTGTGAAAGCAACACTGTCAAAACAGATACGGCTCATTCATGAATGCGTTTCTCAACAGGATGCGCTTCTGCCGCAAAAGTCTGCCAACAAAGCTCAAAGAGAGTTCAGCGGTAATCATACTATCTGAAGAAAAATGTCAGGTCTGACATTATCTCAAGCATAACAGCCTAGAGACTCCCTGAGTTAAACAGCATTTTAAAACCAAGACAAGCACTCGGGTCATGGCAGACATCCGGATGACCTTCAGAACAGGCAGAAGGAAATTAAGCCCGCTGCTCATCTCTGCCTGGACTACAGCCGCCGCTGGAGTGCTTTGCTATGTTTGGGCTTGTGAACTGATTCATTATGCGAGATCTCAAAGGCCGATGCATGTAAATGAGGAGTATGAGCAGACATTATTGTGCTTCTCTTTTGATGTTGTTGAGGTAAAACTTTGCAAACCGGCTGCTGCTAAATGTTAGCCTTGCTTTACAACGACATATGCACAGAGCTTCCGACTTGTTTAAAGATAATTGAAAATATATTCGGAATAGGAGCTAATTACACAAGCGACTATGGAGACAGCACGCAGTCAACAATCAAATAATACACTGCTAAATCCTTATCCGTGCATCCCGAAGGTCTTGTGCCAACTCATTTAGGAGGATTTGTTCACTAGAAAATGAAAATTTGTACAATATGCAGCCTAACATTGCTCAAAAAGCACGATTTTTTGACTTCTGGGGAATACAACATGAGAAATTGACTATACCGTTCAATTTTTGGGATTGGTGATTTGTTTTAATTATTTATTTTTTTATTCTCAACAAGGCACATTATTTGGATAAAAATACAGTGAAACGACAACGTTGTGAGATTTTTTTTATACATTTTAACATCTAAATTATGATGGAGAAGCTAATTGTCTTACTTTATAATGCAAATTGTGGATTTTCTTGTAATAATTGTATTTCATAAGTGTCAAAAAGTTTCATAAGTGCTGTTCAATAATTATTTGTGGAATCTGTAATCCACTGCAAACAATATTGTTTCACGAAACAAAGATTATTGGAATATCTACTATTTTTATTTGCAACATTTAACAGCAATTTCTGAGTCAATTATTTTACCAAATGTCTTGCAAAGTAAATTTTATTTCATGGGTGTCACGGTGGCACATTGGGTAGCACGATCACCTCACAGCAAGAAGGTTGCTGGTTCAAGCCTTGGCTAGGTCAGTTGGCATTTCTGTGTGAAGTTTGTATGTTCTTCCTGTGTTTGCGTGGGTTTCCTCTGGGTTTGCTCCAGGTGTTCCGGTTTCCCCCACAAGTCCAAATACATGTGCTATAGGTTAATTGGGTAAGCTAAATTGTTCATATAGTAAATGTGTGTGATTGAGTATGGATGATGTTTCCCAGTAGCTGGAAGGGCATCCGTTGCGTAAAACATATGCTGGATAAGTTGGCGGTTCACTCCAATGTGGTGATCCTAGATTAATAAAGGTACTAAGCCAAAAAGAAAACAAATGAATGAATGAATAAACTTTTTTTCATAACACTTTAATTAATGGAACGTTTAAATATTTTATCATTTTTACCACACGGAAAAAAAATCTGTAATTTTACGGTTTATTTCCGGCAATAACGGCCCTTAAATTACAGAAATTTACAGTTAAATAATGGACATTAAATTACAAAAATTTACTTAAATTTTAATTTCTGGTAAATTTATGTTATTTAATGTTTGTTATGTTACAGTAAATTTTTGTTATTTAATGGCTGTTATTTTACAGTTTATTTCCGGCACCCCAGCTGCCGGAAATAAACCGTAAAATTACGGATTTTTCTTTTTACAGTGCAGTCTTTCACTACCACATTCCTGAAGGACCACCAGCTCTGCACATTTCCCATGTCTCCTTAACCAAACAGACCTGATTTACAAGCTCATTAGCAGAGACAGAAAGGCCTGTAATGGGTGACAAAGGAGACATCTAAAACATGCAGTGTTGGTGGTCCTCCAGAAACGTGGTTGAGAAACACTGATTTATACGAAACTTTACCGTCACATCAGATCAATTCAAAGCATCTATGATCAGTAAAAGTTCTCATTTACAGATTTTTGAATGTAGCCATATTTTGCACAGCAGCACTACAAAAAAGTATTTTGTTAATTTTCACTGCAAATGTACATTGCTTTTTAGTTTTTAAATATTATGTTAATATTAAGTTGTGACGTTATCTATTTATAGACCAAACTAACATACATCATAAAAAAACAGAAATTAAAAGGTATCTGCATTAAAGGTGCTGTATGTAAGTTTTTGACTCTTCTAAAACATAAACATACCATAATATGTTTGTAGATATTTCAGAAACATGCTATGTGAACATACTTGTTTATCTGAAAAACAATGCTGAAGTCAGTTATTCTGCATTGAAAATGTCTGTACAGGCTGGAACATCTGTATTTGTTTCGGTCTTTTAACCCGCCCAATACCAGTTTAGTCAATCATATTTCAGCATCCTGAGTTGCCTTGGTGGATTTCATTCATTCAGTCAGGGAGGCTCTCAAAGCATGCGTCTGTGACCGAAACGCAATGTGGACAATAGCAGCTTCCGAATGAGACGCAGATTCAGAGTTCCACATGAGGTGGTTATTAATTAGCAAATAATATAAATATTACGACCATAAACATTAGGTGAGCAGGTTACATTGTAACCGCATGTCCTAACAACACGCTACGTGAGCAATTTGCCGGTTTAAATACATTTAGAAACACAGAATAGTGCACTTACTGCACTCCAATGAAATGGTAAGGTTTATAATATACTTAATACATATTCAATCTCTTTAACATTATTAAATGTACATGCTAAATCACAGTTCTAAAGTTCAATTACAAATGGTTTATGTTATTTTCAAGATCTGAGGTGAACTATCTGCTGCTGCTTTCGATATATGGCAATAAACGTCATGTAAAATGGCATTCAAACTCACATTATTAGCATTTAACACTGAATAAAGCCCTTGAGGTGTACCTGAGGTCAGTTTATCCTGTTGTTCAGCTGCAAGAAATAAAAGCCATTTCTAAAATACACATTTCAGGTGTTGGTTAAAACAAAAAAACGAACAAAATATTCCTTTTATCGCGTGCCGTTGCTTTTATTTAGAACACTACTTATATCAGCCTTAAATCAGACTTTTGGCTCGATAGTTATAGGCACACTTCTGTTGATGTCATCAATCTGGCAACCTGCACTTGCATATGTTTTGAACCAGGAATGCAATACCTAGTTCAACCACTGGGTGTCAAACTTACATACTGCACCTTTAAAGAAAAGTGTCCAGTAAATCTCATATAAGTTTGTACTGTTAGGGTTAGCTGTAAAGACAAAAATAATTGCATCTGAAGTCTGACCTCCGTGCGCCATTCAAACAAATGCTAATATCCAAAGACTGCAGAGGCGTGATGAAATCTTCCAAAGTGAGGCGAGAAAGTCACCAGAGCAACATTTTACTGGTGCACGGATAACGCTGAGGCTGCCTGGGAGCAAACCCAACAAAAACCAAAGAGTATTATTAATAACTTAAAAGCATAACATCCACTGATTTGGTGCACTCTGTGGGGCGTATCTAACAGTTAGGACACCTACCAACCACAAAAAAGGAAACACCACTGATAAAGACAGTCAGAATAAAGTCTGCCGCTGTGATCAAAGTGCCAAAGTAAACACTCAGCCCTTAAATAAGCAGTAAACACCAAGAGAAACTCTAGGAACGACAGACAGAGATGGAGTTAACCACAGCTTAAATTCATTAAATCGACTGGACAAATATCACAGCTAAAAATGATTTGCATTTCACAGACTGCAAACTGCAAGAAGTTCAAACATGAATCTTAATTATCCACCAATAGTGTACATAGAGTGCCCATATTGTGTACAAAGACGCACACATACATACAGTGCTCAGCATAGATGAAAAAGTACACCCCCTTAAAAAAATGTACATTTTAATAAATTTTTTAGTGAATATGGCCAATTATTTGTTGGCACATTTAAACAAAACAGTTTTGTTAAACAATTACATTCATTAAAACATGAGTTTGGTCACCTAGTGCAGTATTTCTCAACCACGTTCCTGGAGGACCACCAACACTGCATGTTTTAGACATCTCTTTTGCCTAAAAAAATACAATTTATTGGGTAATTTAATAGATAACATAAATAATACTCGGTACAACTACTGTTTTTATGTTACTGTGACGTTTGGGTTTAGGGTTGGGGTAGATACAAATAAAATGCAATAAATGGGAAATTTAATAAATAATAATTAACAAATAATATAAAAAATTCTCGTTAACTTTCAACCATATCCAATCTACCAACAACCTGGCTAATGAGCTGATAGTCTGATTCAGGTGTGTTTGGTTAAGGAAACATTGAAAATGTGCAGACTTGGTGGTCCTCCAGGAATGTGGTTGAGAAACACTGACCTAGTGCCATTAGGAATAGAAATATGATACATTTCAAATCAAATGAGTACAAAATTTTAGCAAAATGTTATATATTTTGCTTCTCATGACCTTTCCTGTTTATAAAAAAATCATTTTATAGTTTTCGCTAAAATATTATTTTGAGAGTACCAGTTTTTGTTACAGTAGTTCCAGTTTTGGCTTTGGTATGGCATAATTTAATATTCATTCATTCATTTTCTTTTCGGCTTAGTCCCTTTATTAATCTGGGGTCGCAAGCACGATTTTACGCAGCGGATGCCCTTCCAGCGGCAACCCATCTCTGGGAAGCATCCACACACACACTCATTCACACTCATACACTAAGGACAATTTAGCTAACCCAATTCACCTGTACCACATGTCTTTGGACTGTGAGGGAAACCGGAGCACCCCGAGGAAACCCACGCGAATGCAGGTAGAACATTTAAACTCCACACAGAAATGCCAACTGACCTAGCCGAGGCTCGAACCAGCGACGTTCTTGCTGTGAGGCGACAGCACTACCTACTGCGCCACTGCGTCACCCATAATTTAATATGCACAAATATATTATCCTATAGATCCTATAGATAATATTATCATTTATGCTGAGTACTTGGTTAAAGGATATATACAGTACATACAGTATATGTTTAATTCAACCAATATTATCATTCAATCAATGGTTATAAATCGACATTTCTAATACTTTTGTGGTCAATGCAATCATAAAAATCTCATTTACTTTATATTTTGAGATTTTTCCTTACTTCTCCAGTCATACTATAAGTTCTGTAGCCATTACATAATGTTAGATACTGTACATTTCACCCAACCTGTAGATGTTTATAAATAAGGAATGCTTGCAAAGTTTTTTTAAAGATCAAAGCGCAGATAAATGAAGTTTTTGTCTCCCTGATCATCTTCCTGATCAACTTACTGTAGGTTTACAACTATCTTGCATAACGCTAGCCTAAGGTCTGTTGACTGCCTGCAAACAAGCCCTTCTTTGACACTTTAATGCCATAGTTGTATCTGAGGAAGAGTTTAATTTGTGTCACTGAAATGAGGAAAAACTGTCAAGAAGATGCTTTTTTTTATATTGTAAAACTGCTGGAATCACTGCAGTATCAATGTGGAGTTGAAAATCCAGGTAATAGTCTTATTTAAGGTGATGTTATTGTTATATTGGTATACACATATTTTTAAAAATTTTACTATAATAACTATAATGCATTATGCATAATTACATGTAACTAACCCTAAACCTAATCCACATTGTAACCCCAACCATAAGTAGTTCTAAAGTAATATAGTACATGTAATTACAGTATAATATATAGTAATATAGTACATGTAATTAATTAATATTAGATACATGGTTACACTGTAACTACAACTTAAAATAAAGTGTAACCAAAATTCAAACATTGTGATGGGTGTGGGTGGCATGGTGGCTTAATGGTTAGCATTGTTGCCTCACAGCAAGAAGGTTGCTAGTTCAAGTCCTGGCTGGGACAGTTGGCATTTCTGTGTGGAGTTTGCATGTTCTCCCTCTGTTGGCAAGGATTTCTTCCGAGTGCTCCGGTTTACCCCACAGTCCAAACACATGCGCTATAAGTGAATTGAATGAACTAAATTTGCCGTAGTGTATGAGTGCGAGAGTGTATGGGTGTTTCCTAGTAATGGGTGAAGGCTGGAAGGGCATTTGCTGCATAAAACATATGCTGGGATAGTTGGCGGTTCATTCCGCTGTGGCGACCTCTGAGAAATAAGGGACTAAGCCAAAGGAAAATGAATGAACGAATGAATGAATGTAACAGGCGTTTCACTTCCAAACATATGCTCCAAGCCGTAGAACAATCCCAACAGACTGTCCCATCTGACCAATCAGAGCAGAGAGGTGAGGTTTAGAGAGACCCGATCATTGAACAAACAGTTTCATACACTGTGAGAACGATGCTGATGCTGCAATGTGCTGAGCTTGGATTGATGTAAGCATGCAATTTTTCAAAGTAGACTAAACCGCATAATGGAGGCATTTAAAAGATTTTTAGACATTGATACTTACAATCATTCAGGCAGCATATTGTCACTTCATGTTTTGTTGAATCGAATTGTGTTGGTACAGTGAAAAGCTATTTTGAGATAAGGTCAAATTATACAGCCAGAGATTAATTCTGAACAAACTGTGACTGAGAACAGGAAATTACCTTTCATTTTCGTGGCATATAGGAGGCTTAATCTGTGCCCAGAAAATGTGCTCCCTGGTTGCTGCGATAAATTGAGGGACAACACTTCATGAGGACGAGCCAATTCAAAACAAAGAGGCAAAGTGCCAAAATGTTTTTGCAATGCTAATACCAAGAACATGGTGTTCATACCAGACAATAATCACAATTATCCACTTACAAATCCACTTGTGGCACATCTTACCGCAAGACACATAATGGGAGAATTACAGCCGTTGGTATGATGCTAGCAAGCACAGCGCTTATAGATTAGAGCACCATTTAAATTCATATCAACTGAAAACACGACACGAAAGGTTTGATTTAGTCCCACTGAGAATGTCAAAAACTCTACCCATCACTTAGCACGCTTTCATTCAGATAATTTACTTCAAATTGCAAATGTGATGGCTTTTTGTTTCTCTTAATTGCAGTGAAAATAGATCTTTCTAAAAGCTAAGACAAACAGGGAAAGATAATTATAATTCAAATGCTACCTTTAAAAAAAGAAATTGTTAGAAACAAGTTAAGCATGCTACAAAAAAAAGATTTTGAAATAATACTCTTGGGAAATGTGTAGGAAGCATCCTCTATGTTTGAAATAAGAACACAGGGTTGAAAGAGATACTAAGCTTTCTTTAATCAGAGAGAGAGAGAATAAAAAAGTGACATTGGTTTCAGTTAATAAACAGGCAAGTGAAAGTTTTGATCTAATATTAAAGAAAGTAGAAAGCAGATATATTACATCATTTTTTTTAAGTAACAAAATCTGTTGCCGCCAAAGTGCTACCGGTTAGCATAACATCATTGAAAACACAGTCCCTCCCCTGCCTTCCAAAGCCTACCCTTCTGAAATCACGAACGCACACATTAAAGATGACAGAAGACAACACCCTAGTTCAGGACATTCGCCAGTTAAAAAAACGTTATAGTACTTTATAATACTACAATTCTAAATGAAATCTTTATTATATCTAGCATGTTTTCAGTTGTGTAGCAAGCAAAACTTGTCATAATGTGAAATATTTCACGCATGGTCCAAGCGGCAACCTCCCGCTCTCCCTCTGGAAGCCAATACGGAAGTAGCTGAAACTGCAATTCATCAAAATTCCGCTAGTCCTGGCTCTATATGGAACGATTTTGGTTCATATAGCTAATATTAACCTTCATGACAACTGTGAGGGGGTGAATTTTTATAACTCATCCGTTTCCTTTATATTAAGTTATATGAAGACTGCATAATTAAGGGCGTGGCCACTTGAGTGACAGCTAGCTCTCGCTGGTTGCAGTCACTTCACCTTAGCTGATTCTGGCTGATTAGCCTCTGATCTCGGCATATTCATCGTATTTTTGTGTTGTTTTATGTGACTTTACAGTCATTTGCTTTTTGGAAACATTTCTTACAATTATCAGATGATATGGCATGCTGTGTGTACTTAATTGTGCACACAAACCGTTCACGTGGCCTCCATTTCCCAGATGAGTGAAATTATATACCATCTCTATAAATGTATTTGTTTTATTTAAGATAATTTATCATTTATAATGTTCTTTAGACCTGTAATGCACTCCAGAATCTGACAGATTGATTAGCTGTAGGCTCTAGAACAGTCATCTGAAATGGTGTCATACAGTGTTCTGCCTGGATTTCAGTGTTAGCCTTGCATTTACTAACACAGACTATATCTAAAGTGTTTGGAAGTAATTTGCGTTTTCCTCCTGTTGAAAAATGTTATAAGAACAATGTTTAGTGGCTCAATGTATTACAACAGTGTTTTTAAAAGACTAAACACTTTATTGATATAGTGTACATCCAAGCACATGTGGTCAGAACACAAACGAGTCGCAGGTAATGAAGCATTAAGCATTTCTCCCATAAAAAAAATCCAGTCTAAGCAAAATACCAGCAGGGGTCTGTAGCTCCGCTTGCGCTTCGCCTCTTTGCCCTTGTTTGGTATGCCCCGGTTGGTGCAATGACGCGGAAACAAAATGGCGATGGTTGGCCACGCCTACTGGTAGCATATTTTGGGTTCTTCATAAACCTATGAGTGACGTCACGGAGACTACGTCCATATCTTTTACACTCTATGGCAGGGATGGGCAAACTTGATCCTGGAGGGCCGGTGTCCCTGCAGACTTTTGCTCCAACACTAGTCAAACACACCTGAACACACTAATCAGTGTCTTCAAGATCACTAGAAAGCTGCAGGCAGGTGTGTTTGATTAGGGTTGGAGGAAAAGTCTGCAGGGACACCGGCCCTCCAGGATCAAGTTTGCCCATTCCTGCTCTATGGCATGATCTCACTCTCTCATGCGCTTTGTTCCAAATCGACTACTGTATGCTTAGTGTTTGGGAGGCGGGGTGCAGGAATTACACTTATTACTATGCCATACTGGACTTGCATTCCAAGATGGCGCCGAGCATGGCCGCCGTGTTGCGAGCTCCCAGCGAACTTCGTTGTGTTTTGTATGTTTTACTTGTATTTTTGTTGTTTTTCGTGCTGGATGTACACACTCTCATTGCCTACGACAGACACACACTTCGAGAAATTGGCTCCCTCGTCGCACACCGAAAACCGAACTTTGAGTTCTTCAACGACGCTCTGTTTACAAACACAACAACAGAGCCCTTTGTCTGGGCCACACAACCGAGGCGACGACGCAAACGCAGCCGGAAAAGAGGAAAGAGAGCCGGCGTCCTGGTCAGACTAAGACGCCGTGGATTTCGACCTCCGCTCCCCACCATTCTGCTGGCTAACGTTCAGTCACTGGACAACAAACTTTGCGAGCTACGGGCGCGCATTTCCTTCCAACGGGAAACAAGAAACTGCTGCATTATCTGTCTTACAGAAACTTGGCTATCTGCGGAGGTACCAGACACAGCTGCTGAACTTTCGGGCTTCTCCTTGCACCGCGCGGATAGAACGAAAGAACTCACAGGGAAAAGCAAAGGAGGAGGTGTTTGTTTCTTTATTAACAACTTATGGTGTGATGAGAGAAACATACACCCAGTTAGATCATTTTGTTCTCCTTATCTGGAATACCTTATGCTTCGGTGTCGACCATACTGGCTACCAAGGGAATTCACATCGGTCATTATTACGGCTGTTTACATCCACCCTCAAGCCAACACAGAGCAGGCGCTCAGAGAACTGTATGGGAGCATAAACGAGCAGGAAACCGCACACCCGGAGGCAGCGTTTATTGTTACAGGGGACTTTAACAACGCCAATCTCAGGAAAATCGCTCCAAAATACTTTCAACATATCACCACAAACACGCGTGGCGATCGTATTTTGGACCATTGCTACTCTCCGTTCCGGGATGCTTACAAATCCCTCCCCCGCCCACCATTTGGCAAATCAGATCACTCTTCTGTTCTGCTCTTGCCTGCTTACAGGCAGAAACTGAAACGGGAACCACCCACCCTCAGGACGTTTCAGAGCTGGTCAGACCAATCGGATTCCATACTTCAAGATGACGTTGACTGGGAGATGTTCCGGGCAGCTTCTGATGACCACATCGAAGTGTACTCAGACACAGTTACGAGCTTCATCAGGAAGTGCATAGAAGACGTGGTCCCAACAAAAACTGTCCGTATCTACCCCAACCAAAAACCATGGATCAACGGCGAAGTTCGAACAGCCTATAAATCCAGAAATGCTGAGGAACAAAAACAAGCAAACTACAACCTCAGAAAAACGATCAAAGCAGCAAAACGTCAATACAAAGACAAGATAGAGGGTCAATTTAACACCAATAACGCAAGGAGCATGTGGCAGGGACTTAATTACATCACGGACTTTAAAAGTAACAAATCCACCACTGTGAACATTGCTGCGTCTCTCCCGGACGAGCTCAACTCGTTCTATGCCCGCTTTGAAACCCAGGACAGCGCGCACACACAGCGCGCTCCCGCGGCCAATACAGAAACCGCCAGCACACTCACTGTTTCTGTAGCGGATGTAACGAGATCTTTCCGTCGCGTAAACATCCGAAAAGCTACGGGCCCAGATGGCATCCCTGGACGTGTACTTAAAGCATGCGCACACCAGCTAGCGGGGGTTTTCACGGACATCTTTAACCTCTCGCTCTCTCGGTCTGTGGTTCCCACATGCTTTAAGACAGCTACTATTGTGCCAATACCGAAATCAGCTAAAACCACATGCTTGAATGACTGGCGTCCAGTTGCACTGACACCCATCTTCAGCAAGTGCTTTGAGAAGCTGATTAAAAATCACATCTGCTCTGTACTGCCCGCTAACACTGACCCTCTGCAATTTGCATACAGAAACAACCGCTCCACTGATGATGCAATTGCTTTCACCTTGCACACTGCTCTGTCTCACCTGGAAAACAAAAACACATATGTGAGGATGCTGTTTGTGGACTACAGCTCAGCATTCAACACCATAGTGCCTGCCAAGCTGGTGATAAAGCTCCAGGCTCTGGGCCTACACAGCTCTCTGTGCAACTGGATCCTGGACTTCCTGTCAAGCAGACGCCAGGTGGTCAGAATGAACAACATCACCTCATCCACACTGATCCTCAACACTGGTGCTCCACAGGGCTGTGTTCTCAGCCCACTCCTGTACTCCCTGTACACACATGACTGTACATCCAAACACAGCTCCAACGTCATCGTTAAATTTGCTGATGACACAACGGTGGTGGGCCTAATCACAGATAATGATGAGACGGCCTACAGAGAGGAGGTGCACACTCTGACGCAGTGGTGTCAGGAAAACCACCTCTCACTCAACATCAGCAAAACCAAGGAGCTGGTGGTGGATTTCAGGAGAGAGAAGAATGAACACACTCCCATAACCATCAACGGGACACCAGTGGAGAGAGTCAGCACTTTCAAGTTTCTTGGAGTACACATCGCTGAGGATCTGACATGGACTGCTCACACAGACGCAGTGTTAAGGAAGGCACAACAACGCCTCTTCTTCCTCAGGCGCCTCAGGAGGTTTGGAATGAGCCCCCACATCCTCCGCTCGTTCTACACCTGCACTGTGGAGAGCATCCTCACTGGCTGCATCACCACCTGGTACGGGAACAGCACCAGCAGCAATCGCAAAGGTCTACATAGGATTGTGCGAACTGCTGGACGTGTAGTAGGAGGTGAGCTTCCCTCCCTCCAGGACATCTACACCAGGAGGTGCATGAGAAAAGCCAAGAGAATCATCAGCGACTCCAGCCACCCAAGCCATAGACTTTTCTCTCTGCTACCCTCAGGCAGACGGTTCCGCAGCATTCGGTCACGCACCAGCCGACTGAAGGAAAGTTTCTTCCCTCAGACTATCAGGCTGATGAACACTTAACACACCCCACACAAACTCTCCCATACCCCACACTGCACACCATAAAGATGTAGCATGCACTGCACTTTAAACAATCCATACTTAAACAATACTGCCTACAACTATGTGTACACCTATCCATTGTACGCATCACTGTCACATTGCCAAATTTACACTGTTTTGTTTCTTTTTTGTGAGTATGTTGTTGTATTTTGCACTGTCTGTATTTGCACTGACTGTATTTTGCACTGTCTGTATTTTGCACTGTCTGTATTTTGCACTGTTGTTGTATTTGCACTGTCTGTTTTTTTGCACTGTTGTTGTATTTGCACTATCTGTATTTTTCACTGTCTGGAGCCAGCACCTAAGCTTTTCACTCATCATAGCACACGTGCTGCTGATGATGTGACAATAAAAGTGATTTGATTTGATTTGACATGCTAATTCAGACCGAATATTCAGAGTAGCATGATAAACAATATAGAGACCCCGTCACAGGTTGTAAATATGAATATAAAACCAACTTCACCTCAGTAAAGCAGGCTAGGCGGAATAGCTCTATTTACTGATGTTTTGCTGTTAAACTAAATATGAATCTACATTATTGATGCTGTAAAAGGTCCCTTATAAAATAGAAAATAGTCACGTCAAGCTTTTGTCGGACGATTTCAGTGGCTGAATAACACTTCCGTGTATATAACCCATTCGTAAAACAACAAAATCTACATCAGCTTTGCGTGAGTAAACTTTAAAACATGTCTAAAATAACCTGTCATCCTTTCTCCAGCGTGCAAAAGTAACTTCAATATTGATTCAGGATATTTAGAAAGTTTAGATTCAGCATTTGTTTTTACTGCTGTCACTCTCGTGTGCACATTATTGATGCGTGGATGGCGGTTATATCCGCAGGCGCTGTGGATAATCCACGGGTTGGGCAGGTCGGGTAATAAAAAAATACATTATGAATAATTGCGGGTGGGTCGCGGGTGGATGTAGCGAGACATAGCAGTTGACCAGCAAAAAAAGCAGAGAGTGGACTTCGCAGAATGAGACATCCAAAATAATGAATGAAGTGCAAGAGTACTGTGCAAACTTTCAGTTAGAGGAGTCATCAGAGGAACATCTGCTATCGTTCTGGGAGAAACAAGATCGCTTATTTACACGACTGCAGCGCCTTGCATGGAGAAGCTTGTGCATTCCTGCAACAAGCGTTGCAAGCGAATGCTCATTTAGTGCAGCTCACCGTGTTTTGGAGGCGAGGCGGAATCGCCCGAATCAGGCACAGTAGATGCTATTCTGTTTTTGCACAGTGCAAAGAAAAAGGCCAAGTAAACATAACATCAACAAGCTGCAGTTTAGGATGAAGTGACTCCTTTTTTGTTATCTTTTTCCTGTATATGTAAAAGCTGAATCTGCTGTTAATAACAAACGATTCACGGTGTCCTATCATCATGCTTAAAACAAAGAATTTGAATTATTAAAGTGTCGATCGGCTGCGGGTCGGGTGCGGATATATATATATATATCAGATAAAATAATATGTGTGGGCTGGTGGATGATTAGAATGAAGGAGCGGATTCGGGTAACATGTCAGCTGATCCGCATCTCTAGAGCACATGAATGCGACGCGATTGCATGGCAAATGGCGGATCTGTCTGCGTGAACAGGATGCGCAGATGTACAACTCTCCATTTATTGACAGACGGTTTGAGCTACTTATCAGAATTATGGGCCCGACAAATTTTAATTAGACAAACATTTTTTAGTCTCATTACTTACCGACAATATAAAAATACATATAAACACATTTAGATCATTTACTTTAATCATTAATATTGGAATGTGAGGAAATTTAACAAAAAAAGTTTCTGAAGACAATCACCTACTGCACCTTTAAGGGCATAGCTCACCCCAAAATTACAATTTTACCATCTCAAACTTCACTTGCTCCAAACCTTCTTTCTTCTGTTGAACACAAAATATATTTTAAAGAATGCTGGAAACCTGTAACCATTGGCTTCAATAGTATTTATTTTTCAGCTTTAAAATATCTTCAAAAGAAACTCATAAAAGTTTATAACCACTTGAAGGTGAGTAAATAGTGAGTATTTTTTGTGAACTATCCCTTTAAATATTCTGTGACCACTTATTGGATTTTAATGTCAGTTTAATGCAATTCTGAAGCACTGCCAGAGTACTCAATGCATGTAGATGTGGTCAAGATGATCTGCTGAAGTTTAAACAGAGCATCAGAATGGGGAAGAAAGGTGATTCAAGTGACTTTGAATGTGTTATGATTGATGGGCTGGTCAGAGAATTTCAGAAACTGCTGATCTACTGGGATTTCCAAGCACAACCATCTCTGGGGTTTACAGAGAATAGTAAGAAAAAGAGAATATATGCAGGAAGTGTCACATATGTGGGCAACAATGCTTTATGCGAGTGAATGACCAGAGTGGTTTAGGATGATATAAACACTTAGCTATCTTTCCATCCAAATATGTGAATTAGACTTATGCACAAAATTGCATAAAGCATTTAAGAATAAAGCACAGTTCAGATCCAATGAGTTAAAGGGAACAAAATCATCTCTTCCTGATAAACTGAAATATACAAAAAAGGGAATTTGCTGTGGTAGGAGAAGCCACTGTGTTTCTTTTTCTTATAAAATAATTACTTGCACCTGAAGACTAATGAAAATGAAGACTAAATGCAATCAATGTGGTATGGCTTTTGGAGGCGAGATGGTCTTTGGGAGTGCAGACACTCAAGATAGTTCTGGAAGGTTGAAACCACTTAATGGTGGACTTTAAGAGATTTTAGAATGACCAAAACAATAGTTCAGATGTTTTACAATGTGGTTAGTCTGCTGGTATATCCATTTAAAAGGTCATTTAAATACATCCGTTTTTTTAGTGTGCATTTTAAAAATGTATGCACATTTTGGTGTCATAGTAAACATTTTTAATGTAATATTCTAAAATTGGCCTAAATATAGGTGAATGGAAACATAGCTAGTAAACACTCATCCAAACCAAGGTCTGCAGAAGAGCATCTTTAAACACACAACATGTCAAACCTTGAAGCAGGTGAGCTACAGCAGCAGAAGCAAACATAGGTGACACTCCTGTCAGAAAACTAAGGTTTTAATTAACACAAGCTCAATTAAATTGCAAGACAGAAGATTTGAAAAGGCTGCCTGTTCTGATGAGTCTTCATTTCTGCTGCAACATTGGGTTCAGG
Source organism: Danio tinwini (assembly GCA_903798205.1). NCBI lineage: Eukaryota > Metazoa > Chordata > Actinopteri > Cypriniformes > Danionidae > Danio > Danio tinwini. The sequence continues at coordinate 5,836,036 of CAIGQZ010000217.1, read as the reverse complement.
CTGCTGCTGGTGGTGTAAAAGTGTGGGGAATGTTTACTTGGCACACTTTGGGCCCCTTAATACCAATTGGGCAACTTTACAAATATTGACCAATATGACAAAATTTGTTTGGATATTTACATTTGGTTATGTCCTAGGCCAATTAGAAAGCCATCTAATTCTAGTCTAACAAAATTTAAGATTCAAACTGTTTACAAATCTAAGGTAAAATATTTTTCTGAAAAAGAAAAATCTAATTAGTTCTCATTTTTGTGTCTGGATTACTAACAAAAGAGATTTTATTTACACACAAAAATATTGAATGCAATAAAAGTTTACTTTAATATTTAAATTAACTGACTAAATAAATAAATAATAACAAAAGGTGTTAAATGATTTTTAAATCAGTCAAATTAAAATAATTAGCTATAGAAGGATAGTTCTTTATCCTTTAACCTGCGTGATTTGAGGATGTGAATATAAATAGTTAATTAAAACAACATAGGCTCATTCTGAAAAGGTAGCCCTATATACTTTTCTGGAGATCGCGAATTATGTTGCCAGAGCTACGTATGGCTGCATTTCACCTTTAAAAGGAAAGCTACAGGACGGTAAGGCGCCTTTCCTTTTCGTACTTACCAGCATGTGGATGGCTTTTCCGATGTTACCAGTTTGTCCAGTAGCTCGACACATACATTGGAGTTGACCACGACGACGGGGGTCAATAAGTGCTATTCAAAATACTATTGGTTGGGTTTAGGGAAGGAGGACGGTTGGTCAGTCAGTCAGTGAGTTAGTCAACAGTGGCCTCTGGTGGATTTACGTGAGAAGAGCAGGCGCGAATGGCGAGAGATATTTGAGCTTTAAAAAAAATGTACACAGCGGATGGTGGATTCACAGTGGATTCACAAAAACAAAAACGGCAAAAAAAAAAAAAAAAAAAAAAAACAGCTCCTGGGACGTGTTTTGCTCTTTCCGGAAATGTATATAGGGGTATGTAATCAGAATGAGCCTGGGTTGAATTAAAAACAGCATAATAAATAAGCAAGAGCTGACGGAGAAGAATAGTAAGAAACATGTTTGTCTCATTTTATTTAAAATCTTCTGGTCACTTTACAGTACGCTTGTAAACAAAATGGGTATAAAACATCTTAAATAAATTAAGTTAAACACTGACACTATGAAGTAATGAATCTAAAGTTGATTATGGATAAAAAATATCAAGTGGTTAGGTCAAATGCATATCCATACGAGCATACAGATGGGTCATGCAAATGAATGTTTAAAACACAGACCACATAATGTCTTCAGTCTTTTATTTTCGAAAGATTCTTCTCATCACTGTTTTGTTTACCAGTTGTAATACCTATATTAACACATTTGTCTATTAAATTTAATGCTTCAAACTTAACTGAGGTTGTTATTCTTGAAAGAATATCCCTGCTCTGAATGTATAATTAAAGCTATAATGTGATTACAGTTGGAAATTAAAACAGATTTTGCCCTTGTAAAGCTTGTAGCGTTCTATTTTTAAAAGGTGTCTTGATTGTAATTTAACTAATTGCTAAAACTAAGTTGGTCGCGCTGCAAATGAAGATTTTAAAATAGCATTTCTGTGGATTGTGTAGGAATATTTGTAAAAAGCTAAGAAGAAAAAAATAGAATGATTGTACACACATCTGTAAATGAGGCTCCTGGCTTTCGTGCTAATTCAGTGCGTGTTCGCAAGTCATGCTGACAGCTGAATCTAATGGCGAGCTCAAGAGGAATGACTGCCGCTACAAAACCTGCCTGTGAGAAGAATCCTTAAACAACACACCTCACATCCACGGACCTCAGGGGTGACTAAAAGTGTCCAACATGATTATCTCAAACTCTCAGAAGGGGTCCAATCTGTTCATATGTTCCTCCAGCATAAACAGCATTTTAACATATCAAATCTAATCTACTGCTATAATGCATAAGCAAAACAATTACTCTGGAAAGCCTGCTGGTTTGTAGCAATTAAACGAAGGTTAATTAAACACAGCAACAAATAAATGGAGGAGAACAGAGCAAACTAAAGTTGAGTTTGAGGATATATGTAGTTAAGTTTATTAAGGGCAGTTCGCGCCGTGCAAGTAAATGCGTCTGTTGCTCATGCTCTGACTTGATGTGTTGGTGTGAAATAAAGGAAATCGAAGCGAGTCGGTCTTAGACCTGAGTGATTGTGTTTGTGGAGGCTGAGGACAGATGGCTCGGGACCCGAGTGTCTCCGCTGGAATAAGTTGGTTTGAAAACTTATCACACAAACAGACCTGACACGTCAACACTCCCATGTCTCATGTGGGAATTAAAAAGGAAACTGAAAAGGCCAATTGCATTCCCTACAGATTTAAAAGACATAAATAAAAATTCAGGTAGACAGCAGGAGAATAATATAAAAAAGGGAAAACCGAGCTGCAAACTTTTCCAAATGTACTGTACAACATCTATTAGAATACATCTGTTCAAAAAGCGTGAAACCACTTTTTTTTTATTTTACTTGGAAATTAAGTTTTAGAATCTTGAAAAAGTTACAGCACATGTAGAAATAATATTTTAGATTATGCCCCATTTCTAAACCACTAACCAAAAGCAGGAATATTTGATGAAATACAGTATGTAATTGTATTACATTAAAGGTTGGTACTTTAATTACCTTACAAAAAAACCAAACATCATATGACCATCCCTTAGGTCTCATTCACACAGAACATGTCTTCTAAAATTGACAGAATAATAAAATAAAAAAACTTTTCGGAATAATACATGTTTAAAAAATGCAGCTTAAAGTGCAAGGGTATCCAAACACAGCCACTGTGCCCTGTAAACAGAAACTAGCAATGGGACGCCTATTTTGATTGGTCCACTGCTGTGAGACTGACAGTGATGAGCTGCACTGCGTGTGAAAATTAAAGATTTTTTTTTTACCTTCACAGCACCTAAAAAAAGTCAGTGCTTGAATGCAAAGTGCTTCAAAAGATGTGAGACGCAAGCATCACACACTTCCGTCAAATGTGTGTTTACATTGAAAAACAATAGTAAATGTGTCTATTGGAGAGGAAAAACAAAGCCTGATCTCACAAGGAAACGTAACTATTTTACTTTTCGTTAGTCATACTAAAATGCACTCAATTATTATTTTTTTGCTCGTTCAAACTACTTATTTAAAATGAGCTGAATCAACACAATTCTTGAGATTTCATTGGGACAACTTAATTTTTTATGTTTAATCCACATAAATTTGTTAAAAGTGTTAAGTTAACCTAACCAATTTGTGTTGGGACGACATGAATGAATTGTGTGGAACCCTGCATTTATTACAGTGTGTATGATTTTTAAAAGGCGTAGCACCAAACCCCACCTCTAAAGCCAACATCATTGGGGGATAAGCAAACCATACTAAATTGCACAAATGAGATCATACGAATTCATTTGAATTAGCCGCAAAATCAAAATGTTACGAGCTGTTGTGAGATATCGTTGGAAAACCACTGTGAATGGCCCCTTAAGCTTCAACTGACCTAGCCAGGACTCAAACCAGCAACCTTCTTGCTGTGAGGCAACAGTGCTAACCACTGAGCCACAGTGTTGCCATGTGTTGTTTACTCAAAAATAAAAAAATTACACCATAATTTAGTTTCCAAAAGCACATACATATATTATAAAACTAACACAAACGCCACCAGGGGGTCAACACCTGTCTTATAAAACAGATTGATTTTATTAACAAAAATATTTCACATTTTTTAATTATAAACTGGGGCGGCATGGTAACTAAGTGGTTAGCATAGTTGGCAAACAGCAAGAACGTCATTGGTTTGAGTCCCAGCTGGACCTGGAAGCATTTTCCAGAAAGCATTTTCCTTTCGGGAATTGTTCATGTTCTTCCCATGTCTTTGTGGGTTCCTCTGGATGCTGGTTTCCCCCACAGTCCAAGAGCATGCAGTATAGGTGAATTGGATAAACTAAGCTGTGTGATGAGTGTGTGCGTGCGTGTTTCCCAGCATTGAAGATTGTACTTTCAATGCTGGGTTGCAGCTGGAATGGCAGCCGCTGTGTAAAACATAGGCCAACATAGTAAATGGTGGTAAACGTGTTAACATCATGGCGGCATACAGGTTAATTTTACAATGTATTTATGAGCTTTCGTTAACTTAAATAAAAATGAAGTCCACTACCCAACACCATTATACAGCATGGAAGAGCAAGAAAAAAAATTGTAAAACTACTCCAACTGTGTTCGTCTGACAGACAAAAGTCATATACACGGAGGATGGCTCGAGAGTGAGTAAATTATGGGGTAATTTCCATTTTGGGGTGAAATATTCCTTTAAAACACATGAATAACCAGCCTGATCTCACAAGGAAGCATAACTGTTTTACGTTTTGTCAGTTTAGCGGCTAATTCGTACAAATTCGTAGGAGTTCAGTCTTTGAAAATGTACGATTTTAAAAAGGAGGTGTGGCACAAAACCCCACCACTAAACCAAACAGCCACTGAGGGATGAGCAGATCGTACGAATTCATACGAATTTGCCTCTAAATCACAAACGTTATGAATTGCTGAGATAGCATTGGAAAAAAAAAACATGGAACACACTTGAAACGAAACATGAGGTTCTGCAACATTGTCAAGTAAAAGACTTGAAAAAAACTAAACAAAAGGCCAATATCATGATCTGGTTAATCGGGCTCTAATCTAGTACTTACCTCTTGTTTGCTATGACTTAAAAGATGTCAGTGTGAGATAGGTAACCAAGATTATTTTTGTGTTATCAGACTTTGGCAGAATCAGCGCAGAATCATCCTTCAATATTTACCTTTGAAAACACTGAGACCCATCCCCTCATTTACGTCTTGAACTCCGGGGAAAAGCAAACCTTCCTGAATAAGTAAAAGGTTAACAGCCTAGAAAACGCTTGCATTTTAAGAGGTTTTTATGAGGCTGAATGCTGACACAGCACTCACAACACTCTTGAGCCTCCAATATTTCACTTCTTCTACACCTTTACAGAAATGACAAGTGAGGTTATTAATGACGTGCTTATTAAAGTGTAAACCTAATAAGAACTGAGATTATGAAGTGTTTCAGTGGTTTTAATGGAAATAAATGTCTGTTTAAGACTTAGCACACCCAATGTTAAGTTTTATTGTGTAAATATAGCCGATTTTATTTGGTATAGTAACTATTTTAATATGATTTCAAATAATTATAGGGGTCCAGAGTGTATTTTAAATGCTTGGTTGTGTTTATAAGATGCACAGAATTGTGTGCTCATGTTTTATTAGTAACTAAATAATAAATGTTATTTATATATTTAAATGTTATTTATATAAATAATAAATGTTATTTATATATTTACTATATAAATGTATATATATATATATATAATATAAATAACATTTATTA
>CAIGQZ010000217.1:5797590-5823578 GCA_903798205.1 Danio tinwini | reverse complement strand
ATATATATATATATATATATATATATATATATATATATATATATATGCAAATTTATATCGAAATACCGGAAATGAGTTTAAAAATCATATCACCATTATTGAAAAAAAATCTATTGCAATATATATTGATATTGAATTATTGTCCAGCCCTAGGTTTATGGTAAGCACTCAAAAATATTTCTGAAAGTATGCATTTTTATGAAAGGATTCTTATTTTACAAATACACACAAACTATTTAATGGGATGCATAATGCAAAAAACCAAAAGCATCGAAGGACCCCACATGTCATAAAACAAAGCAACGAGAAGGAGTCTTGAACGACTGTCAATATCTGAGGAGTCAAGAGTAAAAATGTGTTGGGATTTCACTTGAAAAAAAAAAAAAAAAAAGAGATAAGCCAACTAAAATTCTCTGCATATTTTAATTAATATTGAACTCCAAGGCATGCAAACTTTTTTTTTTAAGACAAAGGGCTTCACAATATGTGATTAATGAACTGAAAAAAAAATCTTCTCATCTTTTTCAGCCCAGTTATTTGTATTCATATGTTCATTTGTCTACTATAATGAGCCATCATTAAAACTTTAGCTAAACTAAAACCTCATCACCTGCATGATTCATGATGTCTCAGTAGCAATCAATGCTTAATTTACTCCCAGCTCATGCTAACTCTTCGATATCGATAAAAAAAAAAGACATATAGAGAGCTGTATACACGTTCAATTAATGAAAGAAAATTTTGCATTGGATAAACTGCAATATATCCAACTTGCTAACATATACAGAAATAATTATAAAATAATACTTCTCACTTTTGAAGCCATCCACAATCTTGCTCCTCCATACCTTGCTAATCTTGTTCATATCGCCACACCTTCTCCAACACTCAGGTCTTTTTCTTCCATTCACCTCACTGTTCCCTCTGTCCGCCTCGTCACCATGGGGAGCAGATCCTTCAGCCACTCTGCTCCTCAGCTTTGGAATTCACTTTCTCCTGATCTCTGTAATTTAAACTCTCTTTCACAATTTAAATCCAACCTCAAAACACATTTGTTTAGAACAGCTTATCCACTTTAACCCGACTGCGTTTTTAAAATTTGTATTGTTTTCTATTGACTTTAATTGTGTTTTTATTTGAACTGATTGTTCTAACTGTCCTGTACGGTGACCTTGAGTGTCATGAAAGGCGCCTTTAAATAAAATGCATTATTATTATTATTATTATTATTATTATTATTATTATTATTATTATTATTATTATATAAACACGTGGGGCCTGTTTCAGAAAGAAGGTTAAGTGAAAACTCAGAGTATTTTAACCTTGAAATGAGAGAAACTCCACCAAGAGGCAACACTCTAGTGCGATTTGGGAAACAGCGACTAGATGGCTCGGTGGCCATTTTGGAATGAAAACTCCAATAGAACAACAGCATATTAAAAGTCTGTAAAATAAACTATTAAAAGTGCTGATGATTGTGATAGTAAGTGTTGTATTGTCGTCTTTCAGGTTGTGCCTCAGCTTTAATGTGCTTCTTAAATAAATAAATAAAAAATAAAGCAGCTGCTTGCCATCGCGACAGCAATAAGATCCAATGGGCAGCCGATCGCTTTCACTCCAAAATGGCGGAATCACGGGGCTGTTGCTGGGCACTGCTGTTGCAATGGAATGTTCTATTGAGTGTCACCTCTTGGTCATTCTAAGCTCTTTGGGGTAAGTCAAGCCTGTTTCTGAAAGAGAGGTAACTTTAACTCAGAGTCAGTTACCGTGGTAACTTACTCTGTGAACCTAACCTGGTCAGGAGCAGGTTTTATTCTCTTAACTCTGAGTTTCTGTCAGTCTCCACCCCTTTTTTAAAGACGAAGCGGTATTTCTCGCCTTAGCCTTACGTTTCCACCCACCTATTTTAATGCTCATTTTGGATATGCGCATAAAAACGATTGATGGACACGTCTTGATGCACATAACTTTTGAAAATACGCATAAAAAACATGCGCAAAAAACTGAGTATAGGATAAACTTTTATTCAATACGAAAAGATGTGCATAACCTGCGATGAAAACACTTTTACTGAACAAATTCCACTATATGCATAAAAAAAAGGTTTGTTATAAGAAATGAGGATGAAAATGTGTTTGAATAGACAAACCAGCAGGCTGAGCACATTGTAAATCATTTTAAATGTTGTTTTGGTCATTCTAAAGCGCCTACCCGTTTCAGTATTAATGTATATTATTAATTACCTCCGGAGCGTGTCAAGAGCCTCTGTTCTCCGCCTCTCATGGCTTCAAACACCCCCACATGTTCATTGTGTGTCATTTGTCTTCTGAGGTGCAAGTACATTTAGCCTATTAAATGAAGAAAAGATTGGTGCCAGTTAATCAGGAAGTGACAATTTTGTTCTCTTTGATTTATTGGATGGAAACGCTGCTTTATTCGTACATCTTTTATGCGTTATTTTAGTTTTGCACAATTAATATTTTTGGATGGAAACATAGCTATTGCCTAAAATTTAGTCACACAAAGAACAAAGTCACGTACGAGAATGGCTCGTCCTTTTTTAAATAATTAGCTTAAATTCACTGACCTTCGACATGTACTGTAACTAGATTAATGGTATTATTCGTTCTAAAAACTATTTTTTTGTACTGCTTACATTCTAAATGTCATATCAACCTCTATCACCTGATCAAACTGATAAAACTGATCAACGTGTATAAAAATGCAACGTGTAAAAATTTTACAAACGTCACACAATACATTACTTTTTTCATTCATTTGTTTTCTTTTCGGCTTAGTCCCTTTATTAATCTGGGGTCACCACAGCGGAATGAACTGCCAACTTATCCAGCATATGTTTTATGCAGCGGATGTCCGTCCAGCTGCAACCCATCTCTGGGTAACATCCATACACACTCATACACTACGGACAATTTAGCTTACCCAATTCACCTGTACTGCATGTCTTTGAACTGTGGGGGAAACAGGAGCACCCGGAGGAAACCCACGCGAACAGGGGGAACATGCAAACTCCACACAGAAACGCCAACTGACCCAGCCGAGGCTCAAACCAGCGACCTTCTTGCTGTGAGGCGACAGCACTACCTACATTACTTTTTTATTATACTATATATTTAAAATTCTTCAGATGTAAAATTACGCATTAACTTGAACAGCTATGTTTTCCCATGCTAACTGTCTCCGTCTCACTGACGCAGTGCTGTTGCTTTTTTAAATATATGGTCATATTTGCTATAACTTTGCATAAGCACATCAAGTTCAGCTGGAGAAAGAAATACTGGTCTCTTTTTTTCAGATGTTGCCATGGTCACTCGTAATATCTGCGCTCTATTGATAATGCCTTTTTATAGTCACAGTGTGCGTGCTTACCTCTGAGTTGACCCAACTCAGATCAGCTATTCTGAAACCGAAAACTCTGAGTTTTTAATCTCTCTGTAAATTAACTCAGAGTTCAAGTTTAAACTCAGAGTTGGTTGAACCTCCTTACTGAAACAGGCCCGTGGTCGTGACTTTAAATAGATAGTTCACCAAATTTTTTTTACTAACCTCACATATTAAAAAAACAAGAGAACTATGCATGTCAACTGTATGTTGTAATGTGTTTTCAAAATGGAGAGTGAGTAAATGGGTGATTTCTGGGTGAACTATCCCTTGAAATCAAAAGAATATGATTTCAAACATGAGGGGTTTGTTAATGCACATTAGGACAAGACCGCAATCCGACACCTGTCAGTCAATATTCCCACCAATCGCACGGCCTACAGCTGCTCTCTCCACCCCCATTTTAGAGAATAAATTAAATTATGCTCTCTTCGGTTTAATAGCAGCATTGCCTGATCAGGAAAGAGACGTTGGCTTAACACAATTGCAAGACTTTCATTAAATTAACCTTTCACAATCCATTACTCACCTGCAGCAGTCATAAAATGATCCCAAGTGTTTATTTTAGGGCTGTCCAACCATATGGAACCAAGTCAATTCTCATTTGCCGTATGATATGAAAGCATATGTTCGTCAGGTATGCGTGAGAGCTTTTAAGGAAAGTCTGGAATGTTTTGAGACACATTAGAATACAGGGTACAGTCAATATTGCATTAAAAGTTTCCTAATTTGCCTTCCCAGGCAACAGTGTAGGGGTTGAACTTTTTCTTTTAATCTATAACTTTGTTTTTGGCTGCACCTGGTCTCTAGCTGATTAAAGTACCCTCTAAACCCCTCCTTCATTTATTCGTTCAGCCATATTTCATTTGCCAGTTTTCTGTCCCTTTCTAATTACCATAATGCCCTGTTGGCTCCATAACTTCTGACTGAATGGAATGCAATTACGCATTGGTCACCATGCTGCGAAACGCGCAGACGTTTTTAGCGAGACACTGGGCAACTTAAATGGCAGAGAGTTTAAGAAGTGAGAAACACTAGAAAATTGGCAAAGGCAAGACTCATGAGGATCCTTCAGAATATTCCTGGAATGAGATGAAGCATCTTTTCTACTTTGAAACAACGTTTTTGCTCCTGAGGGCAAGGCTGTCTGAGTTATTTGATGTTTTAATACTCCGCTTCATAGACGTCTAGAAATGTTTTCAGAGGTTTTACTAATGAAATTGGCCCGTAGGTAGCTGTGGCTTTGTGTGATTGCGGGTGGCAAAATATCCAGGAGGTACAAAAGGACTTTGGCCTCCACCCAGCGGAATCAAATTATATAATATAGATTTAGCCATTTAAACAGATGACAGATATTACGCCAAAGTTATATTGCGCCAATCACTTAATAAAGCATATACTTTATGATCCTTTGTTTTCTTGTTCTTTTTCCTTTGGCAGTAGCCTGTCCTGAGGGAAATTCAGCTTTAATCAGTCACCAAGTTAATATCGAGTGACTGCAAAGGTCACTGAATGGTTTTGAGCAAGTATGACAGGAAAGCAATGAAAGATGACATCTCGGATTACCAGACCCGTAGCATCTAATTGGGGGGTGAACAGGATCCAAGCTGACGTGCTTTCATATGAGCTCCCTGGGATGAAGGCAGCCATGACAAGGTTGTTTTTAAGAGCACCTGACATTAAGTATTGAAAGACAAGGGTACGTTAACAAACATTTAGGTTGCTTGGCGTTGTTGGTGCAGCATGCAAAAGGAGAATGATACATGCTCACTTGATTTCACCTTGGAGAGAGCCATTTACATATTCATTACAATAAAAATAGATCAGCAGAACTACTACTGTAGTTGTAGGTTGTTTTCCGGGGATATTACCCTGTTGGTGGGCAGGAAAACACATAATTTGAGAAGGACAACAATTATCCAAGTCGGTGGTGAAGGTCGCTCAGAAGAGAAATGGGAGGGAAAGAACGCAAAGCCGAATGAATCGAGTGTCAAAAGAGGATTGTTTTAAAATGTCAGGTAGTCAACAATTTGATACTGTTGTACTACATTTTATAACCAAATGGCATCCTTGTCTCATTAAACTGTCGTCTATACGGAGAGGTTATGCCAGTACATTTCGAAAATAGCTAATAGGTTGCTATGTCATTTCATCAATTGGAGTTACAAGACAACGGCAATAAGAGGAATATCAATCCCTGCATTATTGCATGCTCAGGGGATCTGTTTCACGTACAGATATCCATATTAATAGACAGGATCCTGACACATAAAGAGTCCCTTGTCAGTTTCTTATTTAAATTGCATCTACTCAGACAAACCTCGAGTTGTAAAACCATCAGGGAGAAGAAGAGCTAAAAAATCTCTTCCATTACTGCCTGTCTATATTTGAATTTGCTGCAATTTGACAGATGCATATTAAGGGCAGTCTGAATGAACCTATTCCATTTGCTGGATGTACTGTAGTAGCTCAAACACGCAAAGTCAAATTGATGGAATCAAATCAAAGTCTGACAGCTGTGTGTACAAATAGGAATAGGCAGGTAATCTTCATTAATGGAAAACACAATATAGCACATATCAATATCTGCTGTCGTCTGGCTGAGATTAGATTTCTACATGCATGTCAAGACTCAATCTAAATTGGGGAACTTCAGCATAGAAAACCAAACATGCGTGTTATAAGCAACACATCGATTACGTGTATTTACCAGTGGAATTAAAACTTTCACAGTCCGCTGCCAACAATAATCACTGGTTGTAAAGTAAAAACTAATAATAATTATAATTTTAAAATTCCATCATTTCAGTCACCTTTGGGTATAAATCTAATAGAAAATTAAGTAAAACACTTGCTTTTAATGTGTTTTAACATTAAATGTATATGCATTATATGTAAAACCTCTCTGTGTAACCAACACTTCCACACTTCTGCATTAGGTGGCATTTTACACTCATTTTACAAGTTATCACATTCCATATTATTTAATGCTGAGGAAAAAACAAGTTGTGTTTGTATAAACTAATCCATTTTAAAAAGGTTCTTACAGAAATAAATGCATTTTCATTCAAGTGAAAAGGTTGTAATTTTCTTAAATAAAACACAAGTTAGAGCTGCACGATTCTGACTAAAATGAGAATCGTGATTTTTTTGCTTAAAATAAAGATCACGACTTTCTCATGATTCTGTATATGTAAAATAAAGGTTAATATGAGTAGGCTATTATTATTATTATTTTAGAGTACATCTATTCCCAATTCTGATGTTGAATTATTGTGTTTGAGACATATGCTTGCAATCTCTTTTTGACATTATTAGACCATTTTTTTTTCTTCAGGTAAAATCAGATAGTTGTCATTATCAGACTACCTCTTGCATTATATTCAACATTATATAGGCTAGAGTACTGACACTGTTAAACATTTATTTTCATGCACAACGCTCTGTGTTCACTATGATGAAAAACATTTTAAATGCTTGTCGTAATCATAACTCTTAAATGTGATATGATTATTTAAATGATGTGCGCACGCTTTCAGTTTTATTTTCACAGCTAAGTGCAGTTCATACTTCCCGCGGAGTTTGGAGTTGGAGGTTGTCCACGTTGTTAAATATTGTATGTAAAACAACGTGAAGACTTGTGCGGCCGCCTTTGCTTCTCTCCTGAACTTGAAAATATGATTGGCAGAATCGTATAAATGCTGGATTAAGATAGTCTAAGGGGTTCGAATCGAGACCGTGATCTTTATACGATTAATTGTGCAGCTCTAACACAAGTATGTGTTAAAGGTGCTGTACATGCATGTACGTTTTTGACTATTCTAAAGCATAAAAATACCATAATATGTTTGCAGATATTTAAGAAACATGCTAAGTGAACATTGAAAAACAATGCTGAAGTCAGATATTCTGCTTTGAAAATGTGCATTACGTGCCGAAACACTGTCTTTGTTTTGGTCCCTTTAATCCACCCAATGCCATTTTAGCCAATTATATTTCAGCACACCGGGTTGCCCTGTTGGAAAAAAGCATATTTCATTCATTCATTCATTCATTCAGAAAGGCTCTCAAAGCATGAGCCCGTGACCAAAATGCGACCTCTGGTGGACTTTAGCAGACTCCGAAATGAGACGCAGATTCAGAGTTCCACATGAGATGGTTATTAATTAGCAAATAATATAAACATTCATTCATTCATTTTCTTTTCAGCTTAATCCCTTTATTAATCTGGGGTCGCCACAGCGGAATTACCCGCCAACTTATCCAGCACGATTTTACGCAGCGGATGCCCTTCCAGCTGCAACCCATCTCTGGGAAGCATCCACACACACTCATTCACACTCATACACTACGGACAATTTAGCCTACCCAATTCACCTGTACTGCATGTCTTTGGACTGTGGGGGAAACCAGAGCACCCGGAGGAAACCCACACAAACGCAGGAAGAACATGCAAACTCCACACAGAAACACCAACTGGCCCAGCCGATGTTCGAACCAGCGACCTTCTTGCTGTGAGGCGACAGCACTACCTACTGTGCCACTGTGTAGCATAATATAAATATCACAAGCTTAAAAATTAGGTGAGCAGGTTACATTGCAACCGCTTGTTCTAACAACATGCTACCTGAGGAGATAAGCAGTGATAAGCAATTTGGCCGTTTGCACTAGACGAAACCTGACAGAAATTTAAATACAGCCATTCAGAAGCACAGAATATGCACTCACTCATGAAATGGTAAGGTTTATAATCTAAATAATACATATTAACCCTCTTTAACATTATTAAATGTACATGCTGGATCACTATATGGGATTTGAGTCAGTTCTTAAGTTTAATTTCAAACGGTTTACTTTATTTTCGAGATCTGAGGTGAACTATCTGCTGCTGCTTTCAGTAGTATGGCAATAAATGTCATGTAAAATAGCATTCAATTCACATCATTAGCATGTAACACTAAATATAAAGCGCATGAGGTGTACCTGAGGTGATCATTGTCAGTTTTCTTTTGTTCAGCTGCAAGACATAGAAGCCTAAAATATAAATGTCAGATGTTGGTTAGAACAAAAACTCTATTTATTATGGAAAATATTCCTTCTATGGTGTGCTGTTGCTTTTATTTAGAACACGATTTAAATCAGCCTTAGGCTCAACTGTCAGACTTGTTCCTGTTGGTCATCAATCTGGCAACCTGTGCTTGCATTTGCTTCGATCCAGGAATGTAATACCTACAGTAGCTCAACCACTGGGTGTCAAACTTACATACTGCACCTTAAAGATGCTGAATGCATTAAGACAGTGTTAATTCAGCTAAAACTTCTCAAAACTGAATTTGTTGCTTAACTGTTTCCACCCAAAAGTTTAAAAATTGGATTTAAAAGACATGGACTATTTTATTTAATAAGCAGAATTGAACACCAAATTGGATAACATTGAATGCTCAAATAAAAGTGTTTGAAAATGCATTTTCAGAATGACCAATTGGATGGATCAACTGTATAACAAAACATGCGCCTTGTCAAAAAAAAAGCTATTTAAAATGAATGGTCCCACTGCAGATGGTAAGATGCTCAAAGTTCAAAGTCACCATACATATAAAACATATTGTGGGATCGCATGGAAAAATCAGAGCTGCTAAAACACTCTCTTAAAATCAATTCTTTTTACCTCCAAGACAAATGCTCATACGCTCAATATACAGGGAGGCTTTATGGCTGAACTCTGATGATTTTAAATCATTCTGAATGGAGGGGGGGTTTAATGTGCCACTTTTGGTTTTGTTGAGTGCTTCCGTTTCTACAGTGAGAAATGATTGGAAACGAGAGAAAAAGAGAAAGAAAGACTGTGAAAAGCAGCCAGCCTAGCGTGACCCCCCTCATTCTCTGCTACACATAATTAGACTCCTAATCAAATTTCACTCATACAGTGGAGGACAAGCTGACCAGGCCCTCGGCCTCCAACCGAAAGAGCCTTCTCAGTATTCAACGCACATAATGATCAGCCAGAAGCCGAGGTGGGCTGAAAGACTCACTTACAGCCTTATGCATAATTACTCGCAGTTAAACAAGCAAGAACTTGCCAGCGTCGCAACCATTCACCACATTGCTCCTTAATGATCGGAGGAGATGGCTGAGAGACACGAGTGCACAAATACATAACAGCACCTTTTGGAATTTCTGCCTTTATAATTTGTCTTCCTTAAAAGCGATGTTAAAAGGAGAAACAGCAGGTATTCGCTTCCTATCGGCCGGGAGTAGAGTATTTTTATAATGAGACCCAATTAAAGGTTATGGCAATGCGGTTTTGGCGAGAACGAGTGGTCATGCCTCGTGGCACCTGCATAATTAGGAGAGAAATACTAGAGGAAAGTAGCGCTCGGAAAGCCTAGACTGTGATCGAGAACCGGGGAATATTGTGACATGTTCACGGTCTCTGGAATCTCTGTGGGAAGTCTTGCTCCCTCGGGACGCTGATGACTGCTGGCGGTTGCCTTAGGTAGGGTCTCAGAGGAGGCACAATCCTATATATTCAGGCACAAAGATTCAGTTTAATAGATGTCTCTCTTCCCATCTTTCTCACCGGTGGGCAGATTAAGCGTTCTCCAATCCTCCCCTCCATCTCAAATAAGCATTGAGGTCGTTTCCAAGCCTCCCAAGGATGCCTTTAACTGCAGGATCAATAACTTTGCAAACTTTCCTTTGATGCTTTGCTGCTTCCACAAGGGTCAAGTGTGATTGTTTGACCATTTTATTGGTCGGTGACTGTGTAAATGCACAAGGAATGCGAGCGGCTGTAAAAACACGTTTGCGATTCATTCATATTTCCTCCACTCTTCAGGTTGTCCTTCAACATATAAGATGTTGAGATACCGACAAGATGATTACCGGAGAGCGCCGTGCACTTCAGAAGATAAATAACCAAGCAGTCTGTGTGGAATTACAGTGAGTGCGATACATCCCTAACCTTCTGCTAACATTCAGAGGCATCCTGTCGATTAGATCATGACGAGCCTTTAGAATGTATCCCTTTTGCTAACATACAGTATATGTTCGAGAGCATAATATTGATTTTACTTTAGCCATTTTTGAAGCAGTGTAAAGCATACTTGGATGATTCAACTCCGTTTCACAGTACTTTGAAACCTGAGAGTGGGGTTAAACATCCCACTCTGTTAAATTGTGCTCATCCTCTACACTTGCACTCAGAGCTATGAGTGGGCGCACCGAATAAGCTTTATTGAATGAGGAAAAAAATGACTTTTCCTTAAAATGAAAAGTAAGCTGGCCTTTGGTATTGCACATCTTCATATTATGATTTCTGAGAAAATTATTTTAGGTTGGGCATGAATCATAGGCATAGCTGTAAATAAAGGCAGTGTGAAGGCATAATAAATTGCTTCAGCGTTAATGACACCCCCCCCCCACCCGTTTTGCTCATCTCTAAATTTAAACCAAAAATGAGCAACAATCAGCAGTTGCCATTAGCTTGTAATCGGTCAGCACTGAGCAAAGCTATTCTTTACCTAATGTAATGAACCTAATGCAATCAACAGGCAATTCTATTCTTATAATGCATCTTCAATCTAGTCCTTATTATTCTCATTTCATCCTTTTTTTGTGAGCAACCGATAGAGCTCAAATAAAACCATGATAAAAATGGCCTTGCCCTGAAGGAGCAAGCTCTTTCTGGCCAAAACATGGGGATAAATTGATATAAGGGAAATCAATAAAAAAAATATTGTAATTTTGATTGCTTTCAAACATCCTGGGTGGGTATGCGCCTCTGGCGTGCCCGTTAAAGCAATTTTATATTGCAAGTTATTTCAAGCAAATGTGTCAACATGCTGAAAGGATTCATGAATCCAGCAGAAGATTATCTCTGAATATCAAGTTGCTAATCATTTAGCACATGCTTTTCATCTCAAATGATTCACAGTATGATAGCATAATTTTAGTTTGTTTCCTCGGGGTGATGAGAGGATATCTGTGACCCTCTATGTCATGTCTTATCTATTCCCTGGAAGCCTTCAAATAATCCTCAGGTTTTTTTTTTAAATATTACAGAATTGATCTAGCCTTTGAATTTTATTGTTCTTTTTCCTTGAAGGAAAGATGCATATATTTTATATATTTATTCTTATAGACCGGCACAGACAAAGCTGACGGCAAACAACTAGCACTGATAAAAACCAACTGTGTTGTCACCTCGTGTTGGCTCATGTCTAGTCTCATCTGGATCAAAAAGCTGCACATGAACACACCAAACAGATGGCAGCTGATTAATTCGAGAGTATGCGTGCATGAGAGGATTAGTCTTTCCATAACCAAACCAAACTTTCAACACACGTGTACAGAGTAAGTAACATTTAGTATCATTCTTACAGTACTTGTCAGTCACCACGGAGGGATCTGTTCTTCACTTGAATGCAATCCATATTGTTTGCCAATATTTGAGATATCTTGAATTGTTTACTTGTTAAAGTGCTAAATGAGGCCAGCAGGGGGTGCTCAACCTGCGGTCTGTGTGAGTCCTAATGCTCCAGTGAAGGGGACACAATACCTTCAGTGAGTGTTGTCTTTCGTATGAGACGTCAAACCGAGGTCCTGACTCTCTGTGGTCATTAAAGATCCCATGGCACTTCTCGTAAAGAACAGGGGTGTAACCCTGGTGTCCTGGCTAAATTCCCTCTACCAACCCTTACCCATAATGGTCTCCTAATCATCCCCATCTACCGAATTAGTTGTATCACTGTCTTTCCACTCCATCTATAGCTGGTGTGTGGTGAGCGCACTGGCGCCGTTGTCCTGTGGTTGCCATTGTATCATCCATCTGGATGCTGCACAATGGTGGTGGTGTAAAGAGACCACACCTCATAATTGTGAAGTGCTTTGGGTGTATGGCCATACATGATAAATGCGCTATATAAATACACATTACTTACTTGCTACATCACTTCATTCTTGCACTCTGATTCATAGCCAGATAAACCAATCAGAACGCTCTCTGCAGCCATAGATTGACTATGATTCTACATGCTGAATCGGGCCAACAAGCTCAGGCGTTAACCTGATGAGAGGCAACGTGTGAAACACATCAAACCAACTAGCCAGACCTACGCTGACAGACGACCCGACAAAGCACAATGGCCAACGGTTTGCTTGGCATGTCCCAGCCATAAGTCTTAGTTTGTTGGATAAGGCCAACAACAATTCTTACAAATCATAGTATACCACTGTTCTACAATAACTATTGTTCTACTTTGAAAAAAGTTTAATACAACTCTTCAAGCATCACTGAATACAGGTACCTACACAGATTCATGTTCAATAATTTCTGAAAATGACATTGATCTTTTGACACTTAAGAGCTTACAGTATTATAAAAACATCCTGTAAGTTACAGAGCTCAAAACAACTCTGTAACTTCCTTTAAAAACAGCTTATATTGAAGACATTCTGGCTATTCTGTAATGTTCTATTCTATGATGTACTGCAGTTGGGTAGATAAGCCCTGCCTCCACTATTCCACTGCCTGTTTGGCCTTCTTAATATGCAAAATGATACCCGATCATAGAAGTGGGCATTTACTTCAGAGTCTACTATTAGCCAAACCTACTCAATCTCAGCATTCTGATGAGGGCTGAACCTTGATACCATTATAAGCAGACCTCAGAAAATAGTCCAAGAAAAAAATAAACTGAGGTTAATGACCCCTTAATTTTTGTGGCTGCCTTAATCTTTGAGAATCAACTGCTGGAAGCATCCCTCAGATATGTTTGTCAATGATATTCAATCAGATATCTTGACATGACAGGAGCAGGAAGCTGCTGCAGATTTGTTGGTGGCACATCCATTATGTGAATCTCCAATTTCAGCATATCCCAAAGGTCCTCTACTGGATTGAGATCAAGTAACTGTAGAGGCCATAGTGCGCTCACTGTCATGTTCAAGAAGCCAGTTAGAGATTTCTGAGCTTTGTGACAGTATGTGTTATTCTGCTAGAAGAAGACATCACACGATGGGTTCACTGTTGTCATAAATTGATGGACATGGTCAGAGGAATTACTCTGGTATGGTGTTTAAAGTGGCTCTGTTGGCACTAAGGAGAAAAAGTATGCCAAAAAAGTATCCTTCACATCATTACCTGCAAGATGGATTCATCATTTTATGTTGTTCACCTCACAGGCTGACCCTAACATCCAAATGTTACACCAGAAATAAAGACTCGTCTAAGCAGATAAACTTTTTAAAATCTACTTGCCCAATTTTGGTAAGCCCAAATGAATTGTAGCTTCAGTTTAATGTCTTTAGGTAATGAGATTGGTATTTGGTTTGCTCTCCTGTTCCTGTAGCTCATTTGCTTTAAGGTTTGAGATGCTCTTCTGTAGACCTCGGTTTTGATGTGAGGTTATGCAAGGTACTGTTGACGGTTTATCATCTCAAAGCAGTCGGGTCATTCTCGTCTGACCTCTGGCATAAACAAAGCATTTAAATCCACAGAACTGCCATTCACTAGATTATTTTCTCTTTTTCTGACCATTCTCTGTAAACCCTTGAGATGGAGGTGAATGGAAATCCCAGCAGATTAACAGATTCTGAAATACCTGCCAGTCTGTCACCAACAACCATGCCACGGTCAAATCACATAAATCACCTAAAATATTTCCAATTCTCAAGCTCGGTTTGAACTTCACCATGCCTGCCTACACACATTGAGTGGCTGCCATATAAATGGCTGGTTAGACATTTGCATTAACAAACAGTTGAATGGGTGTCCCTAATAAAGTGGCCATCTGGCTGGACAATCAGCCAGTTTGGAGAAGAAAAAATTGCCACTGCCTGCACCTCGAGAAATAAAAAAATTAAGCAGTTTTAAAATAAAATGTATGCTTTTTGGTTGCAAATAGTAAATGTATTTTTTTATCATTCGCTAATCCTCAATTTTTTCTCCCTCAAAGACTTATTTAATTCTTAATGTGAATAGATTATTTTAAAGGGCTGTCCAGAATGTAAATTTATGGCTTCACTTGTAAAAAAAATCATGTAATTTTTTTCATATATCTTACTTTGCTTATATACAGCTATTCTGCTAACATGAAAACGATTGTCATATTTCTGAGGTTCTCTGTAAAGCCCGCCCTCAAGAGACTCTGATTGGTCAGCTAACATAATGTGCTGTGATTCACAGATTGGTTCCATGTCATCAGTAAAGAGTCACGCCTTCACAAGCATGTGCTTGTATAAAATATGATATTGTAGTGAACCATACCCCTTTAATATGTTTCACTGCTGTGATATTTACATATTTCAAAATAACGCATAAAGTCACTAATTTGTATAGAAACTATAATGAATACATAAAAACACATTTCTTTTTAATTATTCATGCTAGTGAACAAAAATAATAATCAGTGTTGTAACGAGTACTGAATAATTATACACAAGTAAAAGTACCATTACTTGCTTAAAAATGTAGTGTAAGTAAAAGTTTATGTTGTAAATAGTAACCAAAGTATGAGTTTCAAAAAGTACTCAAGAGTGGTGAGTATTGAATATTACTCTGTAAAAAGCTGATGCATTTACATGTAATTTGTGGATGTGTGTAAACGTAACATTCTGTAGTGCATTTAGTTATTGCCCAGCAGGCACACAACGTCATAAGACATTAGTAATAGGTGAGATTTAGGTTGTGATGCCAGGTGACCAAAATCCTATGTCTAGCCAGCTTCTAAGCACAACATTATTTTGATGTCCAATAATGACATCAAATGATGTTGACATTTGGTCGATTTAGGATGTGTTGTAAAGTGACCAGAATCCAACGTTGAGCCAATAAACCAACGTCATATTGTCAATGTCAAATACTGACATTTATTTATCAATTATGGCAACCAAAATCCTACGTCTGATAGACATCATAGTGGTAACGTCCACACAACGTCAAGCTGTAACATCATTAGAAGTTGATATTTGGTTGGTTTTAGGTTGGACGTTGGACATTGACATCGACCTAATGTTAAGTTCTGAGGTCAACCTGATTTTAGTTTCCAAACAAAATGCAGCATCCCCATGACGTTAGGGTACAATGTCAATCTGACGTCATGTTGACGTCTTTGTGCCTGTTGGGTGTTTAAGCCCATTTCGGTCATCATACAGTAAACATCCGTCATCTTCTCATCAGTGACATGCATCTAAACAGTCTCTGAGTCAATGCATGTAAAGATTTTGGACATCTTCTAGGACACTTTTAATGCTTCCAAACGGTTTACTGCGATTATAAAGTGCAAATTTATTGAGGTAGTCTCTTTTATGATGCGAATTACATTCTGTGCAATTTGATTGGACAGAAATCACAGGACTGATTTATCTAATCCCCATAGACAGGAAAAAATAAAGTAGTGACTGCAGGTTGAAGGAAAGTGGTGAACTAAAGTCCCAATACTGCACTAAAAATGTACTCAAGGGAAAGTAAAAGTACACATTTTCAAAACTACTTAGTAAATTACAATTCCTGAGAAAAAACTACATAATTACAGTAATTTGAGCATTTGTAATTAGTTACTTTATACCACTGGTAATAATGCATCACAAATGAAATCCCAAATGTATGCTCCGTCAAAATACAAAAGGACGAATGCCAAGGTAACAAGAAAAAAACCAACAGAGGGGTCAAAAGTCAACTCTGAGATATAGGCTAGTGTAAGAGCAAAGCAAAGTCAAATAAAAAAGGCCCTACAGGGACTAACTTGAAATAAAAACTGTTCTTTTTCCATTTAACTCCTCTGAATACTAGGATGCATTACTGAGGAACAGATGAAGGACGATTCACGGAGCCACTTGTGATTCTAAAGACTTGATTGAGGAGTGGACTCGAGTTTTGGTGTGATTGCAGCCCAAAGTATGAAAAGCAATTTTTTCCTTATATCATTTCAAATGACACATAATACCACATGAGTTTAGTTTTGTCGCAGACCTTCTTCTTCATATGCTGGCTCTTTAAAGAGAAGATAACTTGAAGCTGTTAATGCACCGATTCCTTTGTATGTCTGATTGGCCAATTATCACCCATAGCAACAATAAAGTATATGCATCTTCTCTGCATATGCTCATTTAGATTTGGCTTTACAGAACAACAATCTGCATTACAAGTACATATACACACGCACGCACGCGCGCGCACGCACGCATGCACGCACGCACGCACACACGCACGCACGCACGCACGCACGCACGCACGCACGTCCTGGCTCTTTAACACCGCTTGATCAAATAATTTAAACAGAAACTGTGAAGACAGTTTAATGGATTGTTTTGGCGCTAAAGCATATGTAGCGGACTTGTTTTGAAGCGCTTCACCTCAGATGATCTTCTTTCTTATGTTGTACATAACTGACCAACACAAAATAAGTGTCTTAACAGTCTCATCAAGTGTTTATTGAGATTGTGTGGTCTGTCATAGTGTCCTTTCGGGCGGGGGTTTCTCGTAAAGCATGGCTCTGCTGGGTAGTTGCACTGATGCTTGTCCTGTAGATGGTCCGCGTTTACCAACACTTGTTTGGGTCAGTAATTTCTTAGCATCTTCATAAGGGTGCCATTGTTTTAAATGATGAAACAGGTTTGGGGTGTTGCCTGTTTTTGATGGCATGAGTTGTCTGTAGTTTGGTCTGTCACGTTTCTCTATTTTGTATCGGACTGAAAAAACCCAAGTAGCTCCAGACTACCAAAGTTTAGTGACGCTTCTTGTCAACAGTGTCTGTGACTGTGACCTTATTTGCTTTAACTTATTTTTTCTTACTCCTCCAAGTGCAACTAACACTGTATGGCTGTAAACTTGTACTACGTGCGGCATGCGGAAGTGCAGGCTGCAAAATGCCTGTGCAGCGTTATGCATGCATAAACATTATCAAACACTTCTGTCATTATCGTTTTTTGGAAATTATATAACGTGATAATTATCGTTAACGAATTATCGTCCAGCCATAAATAAACCCCACTGACTTTTTGGTATAAACAAAGACAATTCTCAAAATATAACATGTTGGATTTCTTTTTACAGAACACAGTCAGCCATGCCATTTCCGAGCAACGTGAAGGTGAGTAAATGAAGACAGAATTTACATTTCTGGCTGAACTAGGTTTTTTGCAATGGATCTCCAACCCACTGCCACCTAAATCCGACTTTAATTTGTCATTCTTCCATTCTGTCCATTATCATTGGAGCTTCAGAGCTGAATGGAGCTGCACAGAGCCGCACTTCATGTTGGCAATGATTAAAACCCTTTAAAGCGGGGCACCTAGCCAATGGGACTTGATGCCAAAAGCAGTCAGGACCATCTAAGAAGCTTTCAAAGGAAATGAATCATGCATAAGCCAACACGCTCTTAAATGATGGTCCCTTTCAAAGCGTTCAAACGCAAGTTCCATTTCAAAAGTTCTTTATTGCAAACAACACACAAAGACACAAGTGAGGAGAATCTGATACTTTCCATGCTGAACAAGGACTCGGAGCTTGTTTTCCAAGACTCCATAAAGCTGCTTACATTTTAACTCCTCAGGGTAGCATTTTGCTCTCTCCAGTCTAAATACGACACATTTTTAGAGGAAGTCTGGAACTTTCTTCCAGAGGCTAACACGTATTACACTGTATTCCAGAGGGAAGGATGATGCAAGCGTTCTGAAGCTGTTCCATAACGCTTTTGCAATTCTTTATCATAAATGGAAAAAAGAAATGGCAAAGCTATTCAGGGTTGTATGACTGTAGCTGTAAATACAGAAGATAAGACACTGATGTCTATGTAATCTCTGTTCTGAAGAAGCCACAATAAATAAAGAGGTTCAAAAAGGCACATGTCACATAACAAATTCCAATCACTAGTATAAACCACTACATTGAACAAAAACTGAACTCCTTGCTAACTCTGCAGCTTCGCAGAAATCTTTGAATCAGATCAGGAAACAATAAGCATGTGCAATATTTTACATTACTCTTGCCTGGGAGGTAAATTGCTTCCTGGAGGTTCAAGATTTGTATGGTTTGAAAAATAAAAAGTGTTAGAAAAATGCCTATTTGTGCTCTGCATTAGGCCACACAGCGTGGCATCTTTGTAAATAACAAGCTCATTTTTAAAAGAAAATTAGACAAAGAAATCACATTTTAATGAAAGTATGTGTTAACATAAACCTTAACATTAACAACAACCTGAGCTGTTAAGCACAGAAACATATCTGAAACTTAATATGGATGAATGGATGGATGTACCCTTGAATGGCTGGATGGATATAACCTTGGAAGGGTGGATGGATATAACCTTGGATTGACGGACGGATGGATGGAACCTCAGATGTCTAGATCGTGATGAATGGAACGATAAATATATCGAACAATGGGTGGATAGTGGACAAATGGCTGGTTGAATAAGAGATACTGTATAAAGAACGATGGGTGGATGGATGGAACCTCAAATATCTATATGGTGATGGTGGATGGATGAATTAATGGAATGATAAATATATTGAACAATGGATGGATGGTTGGAAACAAATGGATGGAGAGATAAATGGATGGATGAAATGATAGACAAAGAACGATAGGTGAATGGATGGAACCTCAAATATCTATATGCTGATGGTGGATGGATAAATTAATGGAATGATAAATATAGTGAACAATGGATGGATGGTTGGAAACAAATGGATGGATAGATAAATGGATGAATGAAATGATAGACAAAGAATGATAGGTGAATGAATGGAACCTCAGATGTCTGGATGGAGGGTTGGATGGATGAATGCATGGATGAATGCATGAATGAATGCAAGGATGGACAATACATTGGATGAATGAATGGATGGAACCTCATTTGTCTAGATGGTAATGAATGGATGAATACAATATATATAACATTGGATGGAACCCTTAGATGTGTAGATTGTGATGAATGGATGGATTAATAAAAAAATATATATATATATATATATATATATATATATAGCTATAGCGACCATTGGAAAGCAGACAAATTGATAGATAAATGAATAGATGAAATGATAGACAAAGAATGATAGGTGGATGGATGGAACCTCAGATGTCAATATGGTGATGGATGGATGGATATTACCTTGGATGAATGAATAGATGTAACCTCATATGTATAGATGGCAGGCACGTGCAGAAGTGGGGGCCTTGGGTCCTTGAGCCCCTGCCCTTTTTTTCCTGGAGAGAAAGTACTACTAATACTACTAATACTACTAATAATATAATATATGTATGTTAATGCATGTTCTATTTAAGGACCGCTTTACCTGTCAAACAATAAAAAAACTAAATTTTAAAGTATATCTAGGTTTTAGTCTAGCCGCTCCAAGCGAGCCTCAAACCGACGATTTGGAAAGAAATGTCACATGCGAGGCAAATGCTCTAATGAAGACTCTTTTTACATTGTAACTCTCGCCTCAAAAGTAAGGTGTCAACAGTGGAGTAACGTCTATCAGCGCCTATGCCAATTCCTGCATCCGCATTGCACACGGACTGCATCTAGGCCATAGCTTTACAGTCTGACCCATACACACACTGCAGACGGAGTGTGTGTAAAGCATACATTACTAGCTGACGTCCGTTACGGCAGCGCGATATGATTGACAGAACCGCCGATGTAAATTCATCCGTCGTTCATCTTCATTGAGTGGAGGTGAGTAACGATTAACAAAAGACTACCTGAGGCTCAAATTTAACGTCAGCTATTTATCCAAATGCTCAAAAGCAAATAGGCTGTTTTGTCTTGCTAACATCCTCCTGATTAACAACCATGTAATAAGTTATCTAAAGTTTAGCCAGGGCAATACCATAGGCATAGAGGCTAATGTAATGGAGAAACGACAGCTGGATAGTAAAAATATCGCCCTCTTGTTGTTGCAGTCACACAGAATATATAAGGTCAATTGAAGCTATAAATCATGTACATATAGGCTAGCTATGGAAGTCATTGGTTATCAGTGTGTCCTACATTCTTCAAAATATTTTATTTTGTTCAACAGAAAAAAAATTACTCAAACTAAAATAGATTGAAAAGGGATAGTTCACCCAAAAACTTACTCACCCTCAAGTGGTTCCAAATCTTTGTTTCTTTATTTTGTTGAACACTAACGAATAAAAGATTAAAATAGATATTTTAAAGAAAGCTATAAACTTGAAATCATTGACTTCCAGAGTAGGAAAAACAAACACAGTGAAAGTCAATGGTTACAGGTTTCCTGCTTTCTTCAAAATATTACCTTGTGTGTTCAACAGAAGAAAAAAAAAGTCAAATGGGTTTGGAACAAGCGAAAGGTGAATAAATGGTGACAGAATTTTCAGTTTTGAATTAACTATCCTTTTAAGGGTGAGTATATGGTGAATTTTGTGTAATATTTCCTTAATAATCTCATTATAATATATTTTAAATACAATTATTACTATTATTTAATAAAAAGTGTCAAAATAGTCAGATGTCTATATGGTGATGGATAGATGGATGAATGGAATGATAAATATATCAAACAATGAATGGATGGTTGGAAACAAATGGATGGATGAAATGATAGACGAAGAACGATGGGTGGATGGATGGGACCTCAGATGTCTATATGGTGATGAATGGATGGATGGATAGATGGATGAATGGAATGATAAATATATGGAACAATGGATGGATTGTTGGAAACAAATAGATGGATGAAATGATAGACGAAGAACGATAGGTGAATGAATGGAACCTTGGATGTCTAGATGGTAAAGGATGGATGAATACAACAAATATTATCTTGGATGGATGGATGGATCCTCAGATGTCTAGATTGACAGATGGATGGATGGACAGACAGATGAAATGAGAAACAGATTGAACAGTGGATTTTAGCTCCATTCTTTCTATTTACATTAATTTGTGTAAAACAACAGACTTAAGCAAAAAAAATAAAATAAAAATAAATCTCACATCAAGGTCACATCAGAAGCTGAAAAAACATACAGGTAAGTGTCAGTCTGACCGTGGAGGGATATGGTTAATTACAAGACAGGTTGTGTGCATATGTTTTGTTGAGTATTCTCAAGTTGTCGCAGAGAAGGAGATTGAGCAAGTGGAGTCAGATCAATGCTAACTCATTTAGGAGTTTGAGCTCTTATCAACACAACTTCTGCTTAAAAAAAAAAAAAAACTGTCATACGGCTGTATCACATCTGTTGTGTCTTATACTGTTTGTAAGAGCCATTTTAGGTCCTACACATACAACAGAGAAACACCAGATGGGCATTGTAACTCTATTTATCTCAGTCTTTCTCTTTCTCTGTAAGGTAATTGCGTTATACTGACAGTAATTTAGAGGTGCTTTAGTCTTAGTGACAGGAACATCAGAAAGAGCTCACAGAGAGTGGCGGAAACCTCTGAAAATAACTTTTCAAGTAAGTCGCCCAGTAGACTCATACGCTCAAACATAGTGGTTGAATTGAATTACTTTTCAGTTCCTTTTAACTGGATAAAAATCAATGTAAGATTAAAAATTTACAACAGAGCGAGGCTCATAATTGTTTTCAGTGGGATGTTTTATTTTGGAACTCATGAATCAAGGTTTTTCTGCTGAGATTTTCAAGGTCAAATATGAAATTTTAGATTATCCATCATCATCATCCTTCATCTGTAACAAACTGTATATTTCATGAGTTTTGGTATGCTTTAATAATATTGTGAAATAGGGCTGTGCAATATGACTGTGAGACGATATATATATCCACACACACACAGTTGAAGTCAGAATTATTGCCATGATGACAGTAAATAATATTTGACTAGATATTTATCAAGACATTTCTATACAGCTTAAAGTGACATATAAAGACTTAACTAGGTTAATTAGGTTAACTAGGCAGGTTAGGGTATCGTTGATGTTGCGGATGACGGATGAGTCAGTACGTTGGGTTGGGCGGCAGGGAGCGTTTGCCGCCCTCACTATTATGCCAGACCCCTATTATGCAAGTGTTCTGTTTATGTTGTGGATGAAAGTCAGTACGTTGGGTTGGGCGGCGGGGCGCGTTTGCAGCCCTCATCATTATGCCGCTCTAGGCGGCCGCCTAGGTCGCCTCTATGGACGCGCCGGCCCTGGCTAGAATAAAAGCAGTTTTTAATTTTTAAAAGGTCAAAATTATTAGCTATATTTTTTTTGATAGTCTACAGAACAAACCATTGTTATACAATAACTTGCCTAATTACCATAACCTGCCTAGTTAAGCTAATTAACCTAGTGAAGTCTTTATATGTCACTTTAAGCTGTATAGAAGTGTCTTGATAAATATCTAGTTAAATTTTATTTACTGTCATCATGGCAAAGATAAAATAAATCAGTTATTAGAGAGGAGTTATTAAAACTATTATGTTTATAAATTAATTGAAAAAATCCTCTCTACGTTATCAGAAATTGAGAAAAAAATAAACAGGGGAGGCTAATAATACAGGGGGGCTAATAATTCAGACTTCAACTGTTTGTGTGTCTGTGTGTCTATATCTATCTATCTATCTATACATATATCTATAAAGCCATATAGCCAGCAGCTACTGTAGATCTCTGCAACTCTCACATGATTGCCCACTGAAGCCAAGCAGGGCTGCGACTGGTCAGTACCTGGATGGGAGACCACATGGGAAAGCTAGGTTGCTGCTGGATGTGGTGGTAGTGAGACTATACTGCTCAGTGAGCACCATCTTTCATTAAAAATCGCAGGATGTGTTTTAAAAAACAGTAGGGGTTTAACCCCAGCATCCTGGCCAAATTTGCCCACTGGCCTCTGTCCATCATGGCCTCTTAACAATCCCCATATCCAGGGCTGGAGCAAGCTGAACTGCCGCTATAGGCAAATCGCTATCATGCCGCCCTCAACCCAAAAGTGAAAATGAAAGTGACCGGCTTATGAAGTGAGGACCGGGGGGTTGGGACACGCGTTTGCCGCCCTCACTTTTCTGCTGCCCTAGGTCGCCTCTATAGACGCACCAGCTCTGCCCATATCATAATAGGCTTCATCACTCTGTCTCCTCTCCACCAATCAGCTAGTGTGTGGTGTGGCACAAATCAGCTGCTGTCATGTCATCCAAGTGAATGCTGTCCACTGGTGGTGGATGAGGAGATTACCCCCAAAAATGTGTAAAGCACTTTAAGTGTCCAGAAAAGCAATATATAAATGTAAGGAATATTTATTATTATTTAAAGATTTTGTTTATGGTAATACTGTTTTATAATTTGAGCGCAATATTGCAAGCCATTATGGGGGATGAAGTACAAAAATGTGAATAACAGCAAATAATCATGCAAATAATAAATGTAATAGTCATGAGAAAATTCCAATATTTACAATTTAAAAAACAACACAAGTACAATAGTTTCAAGTACAATAATAAAGTACAATATGTACAGTTTGCAATTTGCAACAACATTTCTGAGTATATACTTTAAAATATATATAAAAAGAAATTGTCCTTTACATCTGGTCTATATATAAACTTAATTGATTAATTAATTGAATTTACAAAAATGGTACTATATACTGTATATGTGGGCACTAGTAGAAGGCATGCGTTGGCACGAGGCCGCAGGCAGTGACAATATACAGCCACATCGCACTGCTACTCATGTGATATTGCGTTTATACAACAGTTGGACGGTGACATCATATAAGTAAAAAAGAAAATCAAACACGAGAGTCTAAAAACCCTTTTGTATGAGGAAATACGTTCTTCCGCCATTCATTTACATCTGCAGCTGACAGATTAGCATTACTAAATCACCAATGTCACTTTAGACCTAGTATTTGAATGATTCTGTAGCGTAATATCTAAAGGGATGACAAAACAAGTGATTTTGCTGACATTTTAAGATTATAAGGCTGAACGTGACATGAAATGCCATCAGTCTATAGAGATATCTCCCTACAGTATTACACTATTACAGTCTACAGTATTTCTCTGTTGCAATTGGGATATCACAAAAATTTACCTCGAAAAAAGCAGCGCAATCACTACCAGATTGCTGTTGTGTTCGCAATAAGGAAAAACACTAAACACATGCAGGCATTTCTTCTTTCTTTCTGCCAACACAACACACATTCCTGATATGTGAGTCCCATCTCACACTTAATACACTACAATTACTATGGTATAAATACAGCACTACAACATACAAAAGGAGCTCAACATAAAAATCACTTACCTGTTTAATAATGAAAGTATGCTGTATTTTTTCTTTGCTAAAGGCTTATTATGCGTTCTCTGTCGCCATATTGTAGATGGACAACGCCAGCCGTCTTTGCTCAATGACAGGCTAATGGCCACCGACATGTCTCTCAGAAATTATACATTTTTAAATTAGGCCTTATTTTTATAAATAAACTGCATAGTTGCAATCTAAACAACTACATACTTGCCTTAAAAGGCCTCAAAAGTACATCAGTTGTACATGTTGTTACAACTCAGCTGTAAAAGTACATGTTGTCCAATAGCTGCAATATTTCTCAAACTGTAGAGTGTCCTCTGCTTGTTGCTGTATGTGGGTGGAGTAATACACAAGCGTGAAGCATAAAAAAGGCGGTACGAGTGCTGTTACTGGCAGAATATTGCATGGCTATACTGTGGCCCTTCACAGACTGGTCTTTGACCAGAGATGTTCTTGTTTAGAAACGAGAGACACACCAGTAGAAGTCACACATTTGATTAGAGCTTTGAAGAAAACGTGGGGAAAAAAACAGATGATGACATGTGACACTTATTGGCTGTTTGTTCGGATCTCGAGTGCTGAGCACAGGCATACTGGTAAGGCTCAGAGCGACATTTTGGCATAAATACTGTATGAAAGCTCCAAATGAACATGTGCCAAGTGAATACATCATTATTTTTTGACATATTAGCTCATGCTTTGTAGCATTTCCAAAAAAAAAAAAGTAGAACAGGTAATTGAGCATAACATAATGGACAACAGTAAAAACAGTGTGAGTGACAAGATGGCTTGTGTATTACACTATCAATGAATGAAACACTAAGTTACAAAAATGACTTTAAAATATGACTGTATGATGCTTTATTTTATATATAGGAGGAACAATTATGTCACTTTGTATGCAGAAATCTAGAGGTGATTTAGCACTTCCTTTCCATCTCAGAGAGAGTGTGTTTATTGATGGGATATTTGGAAAATTGCTTCAATAAAGTCAGCTAGCAGCTAATAGGCCTACAGACTGATGTCATAGATCACCCGTTCATTATTCTAGCTGATAAATAAAAACTAATGAATTATAAATGGATGGAATAGATACTACACAGACATGTCAGTTCATTGAGAGTATCTTTCATGCCAGGTACAATGTGAACAGAAGCAAAAGTTCTAAATTTGGGTAAATTAGAAAACGATACAAGGATTTGGTCGATCATAACAATACAAAGGTGGATGGAAAATAAAATGATGCATGCGTATAAGCGGATGCATGCATGCATATAAGGATGGATGGATGGATGGATGAATGCATGCGTATAAGGATGGATGGATGGATGCATGCATGCGTATAAGGATGGATG
>CAIGQZ010000217.1:5759223-5782119 GCA_903798205.1 Danio tinwini | reverse complement strand
ACACACACACACACACACACACACACACACACACACACACACACACACACACAGTAGACATAGACACATACATAGACACATACACTGCAATTTACCAATAAACTTCTGTAATCCCCGTTGAGGCGATGTGGGTCCACACACACCAGTAGCATACTGGTCTTCATACACGCAAACATATCCACGTCAATCCCAACCTCTAAATGTGATACATGCTGAGTACATGCACACACACACACGCACGCGCATACACACACAAAATATATATACATACATACTTTGACATAGAAGTTGTTGTTATGTTATTAATTTATTGTTATGTTACGTTTTTATAGTTGCTTTTATGTTTTGCTGGAGTTGGTTATATCCAAAGGGGCAGGGCGGAGCATGGACTATAAATGGGAATCCAGTCCGTACTCCAATGTCAGTTTACCTGACGATTGAGCGAGCGTTACCGTGTGCAAACTTCACAAACCTCCATTTATCTAGTGGTGGGCAAAGCAAGCCTTTATGAAACAATGAAACAGTCTAAGCAAGTACACTTAAAAAAAATTATGTCTGCAAAACTGTTGCAAACTATTTATTTGTGTTGAATTTAAACAAACAAATTAAATGTAATAAAATTCTACTTCATTTGTTTGTTTAAATTTAGCCCAAATAAATTGTTTACAGCCACTTAACGTAAAAAAAATTGAGTAAATCCAAGAAATCATCTCTGAATATTTTTTTTCAGTGTAGGTGCGTCCGACATGAAGCATGGTTGCAGCTGGCAATCAACGAGATAAGCCGAGTGCAGGCGGGGTGAAGTTGAAAAGCCGGACTGTGGGGCTCAAAGTTGTTGCTGTCATGATGACCGATCACATGGTGTGATCATTTATTTATTTATTTATTGCAATAACAACAAAAGATTTACACTACAAATAAATCAGAATACAGTCTCTACAAACTATACTTCATTTTTAAACAAGGGAATTATGAATTAAATGTAAGTAGCCTATATAACAAACGCATGAGAAATAAGGGAAAAACGAGAGACATAAAAAGGAAATAAATATCCACGAATAGGCCTATTAAACACAAAACAATAAGCACAAATTCTAGGAGTTGAAACATTTTCAATTCAATTCATCTTAACTTGTATAGCGCTTATACAATGTAGATTGTGTCAAAGCAGCTTCACATTGAAGTTTATAGTGAATTGAAACAGTGTCAGTTCAGTTTTCAGAGTTTAAGTTCAGTTCAGTTTAGCTCAGGTCAGTGTGGGTTAATATTCACTACTGAGAGTCCAAACACTGAAAAGCAATTCCATTGATGCGCAGCTCTACAGATCCCGAACCATGCAAGCCAGTGGCGACAGCGGCGAGGAAAAAACTTCACCAATTGGCGAAAGTGAAGATTTAAAAAAAAAAAAATACTTGAGAGAAACCTGGCTCAGTTGGGCACGACCATTTCTCCTATGGCCAAACGTCTTGTGCAGAGGTGCAGTCCTAGCGCAGTAGCAACCTGATAGAAACATCAGTCTTTAGGCTACTAGATGTTGAATGGTATGTCTATACTGTTCCAGTTCTTGTTTGAATATGCTAAAAAGGGTTTATGTTTATTTATAGATATAAAACTTTTCAATATATTAGGGTTATATATTAGTGTAAAACCCAAAACAAGGTGTTTTGATTAGGTCTTAAACAATGATTAAGATTATTTTGGATAATGAAAGCATTAAAAAAGTACTTTAATCCAAAAAAATTGAACAAAAGAACCTAAATAAGTGAGCTACACTAGGTAGAAATTTCCCAGAAAGAGCGAGGTACAACAATGCCACTCTTGAAATTTCTGCATACACGGCTTGACAGGAAATAAAATATTTCATAATTATATATTTTTAAAATTATTTTTTTTTTTTAACCTTAATTTGTTAAAAAGTTTTTATAGGGGTGTCAGGCTCAATGATGATAATTATTTTATTACAAGTCCGTAAGACTTATTTGAGTTAATATTTAAGTTATTCACTAAAACATATCATTTAAATCATTTATGGAGCTGAATGCAGTAAATTGTTTATTTTAAAAAGGCAGAATAAATCTATGCAAACAATCTAGTCATTATAAACAAATTATTTAACAAAAGATGATACTGCAGTAAAATATTTGTAGTCTTTTAACAAGCATGATATATACAAGATAGATATGGTATATAAAGTAAATTATTTGTTTTGAAATTTGTGAGACGAAAGTTGTGCAATAATAACCCAAAACACACGTGGTTGTTGTTATGCGGTGAACTCAGCCAATCGTGTAATATCGGTGCCGTCAATGCAGCTCCTGCAGTAGCTCTTCAGTCTCTGCACCGAGTGAATCAGTCGTCTGATCTCTGAGCTGTCACGGTACTTTGATGCCACATGTGACAGCATCTGCAGATGTTACCTTTTAAATACTCTGTTATTGTAATGGGTTTCATTTTAACATTGATCTGACATCCGAATAAACACTTTGTGAATAAATATGTCTTGTTATGGTCATAAAAAGTAACATTATTAAAATACATCAAGTCTGATTGTACAAGTCTGAACTGATACTGTTTCATGATACTATAATATTCTATGTGAAGCTGCTTTGGCACAATCTACATTGTATAAGCACTATACAAATAAAGGTGAATTGAATTGAAAGTCGGGATTTGAAGAAGTTACTCTGTGCACATGCTCTGCCCACTAGGTTATATGAGATTTGAGAGTTTTTTTCTGAACCTGTCAATTAAACACAGATTCGCCAGGTGTAGAAGCGCTTCTGAAATGTCTGATGCATTGAATCGCTTTAGTCATGTGACCTGGGTGTTTTGAATCACTTTAGTCATGTTACCTGGGGGGGGGGGGGGGGGGGGGGGGGGTGGAGGGATAATAACCGGGTTAGAGAGGAAGGGCGGGGGGGGGGGGGGGTGCGCCGTTGCAAAACCACCCAAATTTTCTCTTCCCGCCTATGTCATTTTTTACCCGCACAATCAAATTCAAAACCCAATCTGGCAAAACTGTGTCAGCCATCCCTACATTTATTTGTCTGAGTGTATATTTGTTTTATTGTTTTGTTCTCATTGCACAGTGTTTATTTTTCCTTTTGTTACTTTATGTAAATAGCTCTGTTGTAATATATATATATATATTATATTTATATATTCTATTGGGACTGGAAACATCTGCACTGTAAATAAATATCTTCACAGATCATTTACCACCATTTTGCGAGTATTGCCATCATTTTTTGTAGTTTTCTTTTTTTTTCGTAGGTAAACCCTGTTCAACTCAAAGACCTGTTGCCTCACACAGGCCTACAGTATGTCTTAGACATTATTTTCTGTTCTATTCTGTGCATGCATGTCCAACGATTAAAAACTCAAGCTGAAATTACTACAAAACAATGCCTTCATTAATGTTTCTATCACTTCATACAAGTGCCAAAACAGGCTCTCAAATACATACCATGAATATGTATCATAATGGGCGTTTGAACATGCTTTAATTGACAGACCAATCACAACAGAATGAGCCACCTGACCAATCAGAGCACAGGTCACCAGGGATAGCAGGCTCATTTTTATTGCATCTATATCAGCAATCTTGGTTTCCATGTAGAAGCATGAACACCATCTTCCATCTTCATAGTATTTATACACAGCTATACTAATATTGCAATGCTGGCCCAGTTAATTAGACAGTCAAGACTAATTAAAAGTGGAG
The DNA here is from genome assembly GCA_903798205.1 of Danio tinwini. Lineage (NCBI taxonomy): Eukaryota > Metazoa > Chordata > Actinopteri > Cypriniformes > Danionidae > Danio > Danio tinwini. The sequence continues at coordinate 5,778,395 of CAIGQZ010000217.1, read as the reverse complement.
GTAGGTGTGTGTCGGCCCCTTTCAGTCATTGTCCTGAAGTGAATGTGAACTGACAGCTGAAGGAAGGATAAAATGAAACGCGCTTCACTGCGGCTGACGGTGCTGAAGATGAGAGGTGAGGAGCTCAGAGAAACATGCAGCGCCATTCATTATTCCAGCAGCACTTGTCCTAATGTTTTCTTCTGCAAAACTCGAGGAGAGCAGCCATTAGTCAGCATAATCTCCAAGAAATGCCCGATTCGCTCCCTGTAACTGACAGCCTGAGTGATTAAAAGAGTCTCTCTGACTCTTCAGCTGAATATTTGGACACACTACATCCAACAGCGAGAATGAGAATGTCAGGAAAAAGTGAAACTGAAAACGCTATGATTATTTACTCATCCTCACATCGCTTGAAAACCCTGAAGCTATACGATGGCTTTGTGTGAGAACAGAGGATTTGAAGTTGTTATTATCTGAAATTCATCACATCTGTGTTTGTCAACACTTTCTAAAAAAAAATACCATTTGGTTGATGTCAGGAAGTCATTGGTTACTATGCATGTTGCTATTAAAGGAGTGTTGTTGCCAACTTTAATACATAAAAATAGATTAATTTAAAACAACCTGAGAGCTGTCAATTTACAGTAATGCATTAATCTACTTAATTAGTTATATTTTAGTTATTTTCATACGTTTATGTGTCAAAATGATTAATGCAATTAACACACCCACCCTGACACACATCAAAAACAGAAGTCAAAATGACTAAATATGGAGTTACAGTGAATATTTTTGCAAATAAACTCTTTGTACGTTGAAGACCTATACTATGGAGAGTTCATTTTCAAGTTTACATTTACTGTAACTTCATATTTATTCATTTTCAGGTCTTGTTTTTTACTACAATTGCAAACAAATAATTTATAGAAATGGCTAAAACTGAAGCTTTTTAGTAGTTATCAGGAATTGTGTTTTAATCTCGAGTATTGAAGAACTAAAAATAAAATGACTTCTTAAATAAAATAAAAAAAAGATTATCTGTTTTTGCTAATGAACCTTTATATATTTAATACTGTACACTCTCAGAAAAAGGTACACAATGGTACAAATAATGTTCGTTAAGGAACAGATTTGTACTTTTGTAAAAGTTGTAAAGTTGTACCTTATATGGTACAGAAAATACCTCTTATGATACTGTTCTGTACCTTTTATGGTAATTAAAATGAAGGTACACAATTGTTCTCATAAAAAAGGTATATAAGTGTTGGACAACTCCTTTATTACAATATCTATGAAAATAAATATTAGGCAAAGTAATTTTTTTTATAATTTCCATATTAAAACATGAATCATCACTTAAAGCATATGTTTAAAAAAACTCATCAACATGAATTATTAAGTTCTATAATACAAAACAACTGGTAAAACTGAAGTATAGGTATTGTAAGCTAAACACGCAGGTTCGAGCCTTGGCTGAGTCAGTTGGCGTTTCTGTCCCTGCTGTTCTCCCTGCGTTCGCGTGGGTTTCCTCCTGGGTGCTCCGGTTTCCCCCACAGTCCAAAGACATGCAGTAGAGGTGAATTGGGTAGGCTAAATTGTCCGTAGTGTATGAGCGTAAATGAGTGTGTGTGAATGTTTCCCAGAGATGGGTTGTGGCTGGAAGGGCATCCCCTGCGTAAAACACATGCTGGATAAGTTGGCGGTTCATTCCACTGTGGCGACCCCCGGATTAATAATGGGACTAAGCCGAAAAGAAAATGAATGAATGAACGAATGAATATCTGCACCTTTTGGCATTTGCTTTCCACTGCGCACGTGAGCTGGCAAAAGTCGTGCATATGCAAAGTGCTCATGCAGACATTTTAGTATTGTAAAACCAATTAAACATTGTGCATATCTAATTACAATAATTTTGCATAATTCTATTTCTATTTAAGAATTAAGTAAATTAACTTTTAAGTGATTACAAAGTTATGTGAAAATTGGAGAAAATATTGTACATTAGATTGTATTTCTGTAATTTCTTTGTGTTGTGAAATGTTTAGCAAAAAATAGATCTTTTGATTTACATTAAAGTATTTTTATTCTTTATTGTAAATGGAAAAGGTGCATTTAAACAAAAGGAAACTCTTTTTTAAAACATTGTTTAAAAAGTATTTGATGTGTTATATTTACTGTAAATAAATTGACGCATTTAAGATAAGCAAAATGCCTTTAAATAGTTCTTGAAGGAACACATTTGACACTGTTAAGGTACAAAGTGTCTCGTCACTGTAGTGGTACCTTCATGGATCAGATTTGTACCTTTGATGAAGGTACAATATTGTATCTGCAGGTTTTAAAAACCAAAAGGTACATTTTGGTTTCCCATGGTACAAATCATGTCCTTAAAATGTACAAATTGCAATGGTACAAATTAGTTTCTTTGTCTTAAGGTACAATTCTGTTCCATTAAAAGGTACAAATTGAGTTTAATACCACATGAGTGCTGTTTTTGTCCTGATTAGCAGAATTTTAATACAACAAATCATTCATTCATTCATTTTCCTTCGGCTTTGTCCCTTATTTATCAGGGGTTGCCACAGCGGAATTAACCAACAACTATTCCAGCATATGTTTTACGCAAGCAGATGCCATTTCAGCTGCAACCCAGTACTGGGAAACACCCATACTCTCTCACATTCACTTACGCACTTATACACTACGGCCAATTTTGTTTACCCAATTCACCTATAGCACGTCTTTGGACTGTGGGGAAAACCGGAGCACCAAGAGGAAACCTACGCCAACATGGGGAGAACATGCAAACTTCACAAAGAAATGCCAACTGGCACAGCCGGGACTCGAACCAGCGACCTTCTTGCTGTGAGGCGACAGTGCTACCCACTCTGCCACAGTGCCACCTCCAACAAATTAGTAATTTTTATTTATTTATTTTTTATTTATGAACGAGCCCTGATAAGTCTGTAAATATATCATAATATTAATTCACATTTATATATTCCCATTCAAAGTGCTCAGCATAAACCATTGTACACCCCTCAAAAATCTATCTTTAAATTAATATTTTTAACAGGATGCTATACCATATGATATTAAATTTCCACATATGCATTAGTTTTTTTTTTACATTACTGAAGCCAAATCTGGATTTAATCTAACAAAATAACTAGTGATAATGGCCAACAAAAATTGTACACCCATATTTACAAAAAAATATTAAATAAAAAAAATAAAAAGAGGGAAAAAATGTCAATTCAATTGATAATTTGTAGTTTATAATATTTTTACAATATTAAGTTTGAATTGAAATGTATTATATTTCAATTTCTAAAGATTCTAAAATGTTATTTTAATAAATGTATTTGTTTAATAAATAAACCTGTATTCACTGTAATATATTCATTGTAAATACATGTATTTATATTTATGTATACATACATAAATACATATATGTATACATGTGTAAATATATTCATTTTCCCAATGGTGTACTCATTTATGCCGAGCACTGTATGTACTGTATCATGACTGATGTGCCCTGAAAGTGTTTTGGATAATAATTTGATCAAATACTGTATTTGACTGTTTGATGCTTTCCACAATTAACAAAATAACTTTAAAATGTTCTTTTGAAGGAAATTTCACTTTAAATATGTGATTGATTTGCAGTTAATTAGATGAATTAATCACCACATTGTGTAATTCATTAAATTAAAGTTGTAATTGCTTGTCAGACATAAAACATGATCAATATTATTTTAATAGCATAATAATTATTACATTAACATTACAGAAATAAAAAAAATATATATTATCCAGCAACTAACTGAAATAAATTAGACTTACCATTAACTACTAAAATGACTCAACTACAAAGTTTAAACCCAAATCATATGGGTTTTTTTTTTATGTTTCTCCTGATTTTTCCTGTTTATTACAATTTTATTTAATAGATTTTTCCCAACATATAAATTTGGGTGTAGTAATTTTTGGACTAATTTTGGACTGATATATATAGTAAGTCATTTTTCTAAAAGAAAAATGACCTGCAGTTTTCACACACAAATGTGTTAAGCAAGTCAAACATATCACACTCACCGGCCACTTTATTTGGTACACCTGCCCAACTGCTCGTTAATGCAAATTTCTAATCAGCCAATCACATGGCAGCAACTCAATGCATTTAGGCATGTGAACATAGTCAAGACAATCTGCTGCAGTTCAAACCGAGCATCAGAATGGGGAAGAAGGTGATTTAAGTGACTTTAAAACGTGGCATGGTTGTTAATGCCAGATAGGCTGGTCTGAGTATTTCAGAAACTGCTGATCTGCTGGGATTTTCACGCAAAATGATCTCTAGGGTTTACAGAGAATGGTCTGGAAATATCAGAAAATATCCAGTGAGTGGCAGTTCTGTGGGCGCAAATGCCTTGTTGATGCCAGAGGTCAGAGGAGAATGGGCAGACTGGTTAGAGCTGATAGAAAGGCAACATAACTTAAATAGCCATTCGTTACAACCGAGGTATGCAGAAGAGCATCTCTGAAAGCCCATTACCATCAAATAACCATCGTGTCAATGCCACAGCCTACCTGAGTATTGTTGCTGACCATGTCCATCCCTTTATGACCACAGTGTACCCATATGCTGATGGCTACATCCAGCAGGATAACACGCCATGTCATAAACCGTGAATCATCTCAGACTGGTTTTAAAATGGCCTCCACAGTCAACAGATATCAATCCAATAAAGCACCTTTGGGATGTGGTGGAACGGGAGATTCATATCATGGATGTGCAGTTGACAAATCTGCAGCAACTGTGTGATGCTATCATGTCAATATGGACCAAAATCTCTGAGGAATATTTCCAGTACCTTGTTGAATCTATGCCATGAAGGATTAAGGCAGTTCTAAAGGCAAAAGGGGGTTCAACCCCATACTGGTAAGATGTACCTAATAAAGTGGCCAGTGAGTGTATATGAATGTACATTTTTGAGGCTGAAAAAAATGTTAAACCACAGTATACATTTAAGTAGCTGTGTCCAGATAAAGTCTGTGAGAAGAAAGCGGTCCTCTAAGCTTGGTTTCAGTTATTATAAAACAACCACGAGCCCCAAAGAGCTCAAGCCTGATCCCAGAGACCTCTTAAACCAGCGACCCTCCATATGCTCCACACACACGCAGTGTCATAAAGCTCAAAACATCTGATTTCACCTCAGAGTAAATCCAGGGCTCATTCCCATTTCCACAACCCCCTCAGAGCAGTTCACAGTCCGAGAAGCATCTGTTGAGTTCACCCGAAAAAACTCCCCCAGCCGCCAACAAAGATGGAGGGTGCGCTTTAGGGCCTATCACCATGCCAACCAGGGCTTTCCAAGGATAAGCTCAGCATCTGGACCGGTCTGTGATCAGTCATAAGCTTATATTGCTCTGAAGCCAACAATTCCCTCTGTTAGAGCAGCAGAAGTCTTAAAGCACAACAGCTCGCTCACTAAGGAACGGAAGTAATTACAGCTAAATAAGGCACTGCTATTATAAGAATGGGGTGATGAATCACTACAGAATTTTTCTTTCTTTTTTAATCACGGAAAACTAGGATTTGTACTTTGTATTAACATTATATAAGATAATATATTTAGATTACCTATAGAAGTTAACAGGTTTTATTTATAATAATGATATACTTTCTGTAAAAAAAAAAAAAAACTGTAATTTTAATTGTTAAAATCTGTAAAATGCTACAGTAAAAACGTGTAGCCTAATTTCCTTAATAAATACTTTGAATAACCATAAATTGACCAATTCACAGAACTCCTTGTAAAATATATATATATTTTTTTTTTTTTCTGCTATTATGCATTAACCTTCTACAGCACAGCGTTGCCCTCAGGCAACAGAAAGTTCTTAAAGAGCACCTAGGTTACCACTTTTTCCACATTTAATATGTCTTTTGTGTCTCCAAAATATGTCTGTAAAGTTTCAGCTCAAAACGGCCATCAAATTATTAATTATAGCTTTCCAAAGTTTGTATTTTATAACCCTGAGAAGCAGGTAGCGGTTTCCGTGTACTGCGCCTTTAAGGCTAGTCCTTCATGCCCACCATTTCCACGTGCCTGTCAGTGTCAGCGTGCCTTAATCTCTGCCCTCGGCTGCGTCAGACAACAGACAGACAGGAAGGAAGGAAGAAGATCTCACATAACGTTTGTGAGAAATACTACAGTAAGAACTTGACCAATGAGTATTTGATGCATTTGGAGTTGCAACAATGAGTCACACACAATGTCGTTACACACACACAGCACGGACAGGCACACATAGACAGCACGCGCGTTTAGCTTTTCACTCTTTTTGCATGCAAATGTGACTGGATACAGGTTAATATCCACTTCTGTATGGATATCTGTTTTGTTAATGTACAAAATAAACCTGATTTAACATCCACAAACCGGGATTGAAGCGTCGTTTTTTATTATTGTTCTGACACACGGCTGTGGTGATGAAGTAAAGCTGAAGTAAATCGCTGTAATTCATTACACACATGCACTGTTTTAAAAACATTTTAAACTTGTAAAACTCACTCCTGATCACATTTGATGATGATTCATGATCCTAGCAAACTGAACAGACCTTTTATTCCAGATTGCTTTGCGCACGTCCTGTCTTGTTGATATGATTATACACGTTACTACGAAGACATGCAGCTGTCAATCAATTTGGTGGGCGGGGGAGAATTGCACTCCTACGTCAAGTTGCGGTCGATCTCAAAACCGCTCCAATTGATCCACCGTTTTTATGTTGTTAAATTGAAAAAAAAAGGACTGGGTGGGTTTATATCACCACAATATGACGATCTTTACACTATACCTACACATATGTCTGTCCACACAGCTTGAAAAGTAGGTGCCCTTTAAGGCTTGTGCTAAGCACAGATTTCTTAAAATGATTGCAACCAATTAAAATGTTAGAAAAAGTATCAATAAAACATCCAATAAGGTGTGGGAGTCACTATCTAGCACTGTTTGAAGGTGGAACTTCATTTTCTGACTCATGGTGACAGGAGCACATGGTATGAGAAGAAGTTAAGATTATGTGCTTAATTAACCTCATTTAAAGTAACATAAACTGTACAAAAAATGTGTGTATTTGTGAAGTTGTACAGAAGCCTTTTGTCAGGTTTTATAAAGTTTTTTTTTTTTTATTTTACATGTTTAGAAATTCATTTTTTCTTTCCGTTGCCTCAGGGCAACGTTGTGCGATAAGTAGTACTTTTCAAGATCTGTTTACTGACATTACATGTGGACATTTTCACATATTATCATTATTACATATTGTATTATTTTTCATGGAATTTTACTTTAACATATTTTGACAAAAATTGGATGTAAGTTTGTTTTATGGAAGTAAAGAGCAGGATCCCAAAGTTAGGCAAATCCCATCTAAGGACAATGACATAGACTGCAGTGACTGTGATGAGAACAAGGTTTGAGCAGAAGTGTAAAAAACATCTTCAAAAGTTCAAAAAGTAGCACTGTCATTTATAAGTGATTCATTTACACAGCATGCAGCACACTAAATAGGGGTCAAATATATAAACTAGTAACAAACCACTATATACAATGCTCAGCATATATGAGTACACCCCTCACAAATCTCTCATTTAAATAATATTAGATCTAGGGCTTGTTGCTTTGATGCTACACATAAATCCTGTCCCGGTGTCTTGCTGGAAAGTAAAGTCAATTGTGAGCACACCTTCAGCATTTTTTTAACAATATTTATTTGGACATTCTACTCTACAAATCTAAAAATAATCAGATTCATGTTTGTTTTTCTTCATTTATTTGTGCTTTTCAATTGCATTTTGAGTCCTAAACTGTTCCTCCAACAACGTTTGATGTAGGAAACTTTAAAAAAAAAAATTTTATTGAAATTTGTAATAGTTTAAAGAGATATATTGTCTATATTTGTTTTGTAAATTACAGTAGAAATACTAGCAATAAACTGCCAGTACTTTTCTGGTATTTTACAGATTTATTTCTCTCTATATATATATACACACACACAGTTAAAATCAGACTTATTAGCCTGCCTTTGAATATTTTTTTCTTTTTTAAATATTTCCCAAATTATGTTTAACAGAGCAAGGAAATGTTCACAGCATGTCAAATAATATGTTTTCTTCTGGAGAAACTCTTATTTGTTTTATTTTGGCTAGAATAAAAGCAGTTTTAAATTTTTTATGAACCATTTTAAAGATCTAAATTATTATCCCCTTTAAGCTATATTTTTTTCAATAATCTACAAAACAAACCATCATTATACAATAACTTGCCTGATTACCCTAACCTGCCTAGTTAACCTAATTAACCTAGTTAAGCCTTCAAATGTCACTTTAAGCTGTATAGAAGTGTCTTGAAAAATATCTAGTAAAATATTATTTACTGTCATCATGACAAAGATAAAATAAGTCAGTTATTAGAAATGAGTAATTAAAACTATTATGTTTAGTAATGTGTTGAAAAAAAAATCTCTCCGTAAACAGAAATTGGGGAAAAAAATTAATGAGGGACTAAAAACTCCTGTTGACTACAAAATACAGAAAATGTTAATTAACATATTTTTACAGCACACTCTTTAGTGATACAGTTTTCCACAAATATTATATGACAGTATTACAACTAATTAAAGTATGCTAAGAATGTAAAAGAATCAGCTATTTTAAAATCATTTGAATGAATGATTTATGAATAGCTCACTTCTGCCACCTATTGGGGGTTTTACTGTTTGTTTGTGTTTGTTTGTTTGTTTGTTTGTTTGTTTGTTTGTTTGTTTGCTTGTTTGTTTGTTTGTTTACATCCAAGAGAGCCCTGAACCAGCCAATCTACAAGCAAAAAAATAGCAAAAAACAGCTATAGCTTAATATTGTTTTAAGTTATTGTTATAAAACAAAACATAATAATAATACTGGAATATTTTGGGCCAATATTGTACAACTCCATATACATCTCTATTTTCATAAATCGTGGCTTCTCAAAGAAAAGTGTAGCATAGTCTGACATATGCCTGCCCACTCTTGCCCCGCATGTCTCCTTGCTTGCTTCAATTGTCAGAACAGACAGAACAAAAACCAGAAGCCATCAGTTTATGACATAATGCAAAGAAAACACGAAAGAGGAGGAGGATGAGAGGGAGCAGGAGAGAAGTAGGACTGCCAGCGAAGAGAAGAGCCGGGTGTATGTGCAGCCTTAATGGGAGAGTCAGGCTAGTGAGCCATGTCACATCAGAGAGAGACAGAGAGAGAGATGGAGATGCAAGAGAACTGCACCTATGTGCTGCAAGCTGGAAAAGAGACAGCTGAGGATGAAGGACAACTTTGCTGTCACATGAAGACAAGTGAACGATGAGTACACATGCTCAACTGTGAGTGTCCTGGATCAGGACGTCCAGTTTAGCAACCTGAGTGGTCATACATCAAAGCAGACTCTGGGAACTGCTAGTTTGGCAAAATTTGAAACACTCACAAAATGTCATTACTAATATTTGTCCCAAATGAGATAACATATTATTCTGTAACAATTTAGTTACATCATGATTTAAAGATCATTTTTGAGAAAAAAATAAAAATAAAATAAAATAAAAGTACCCTGGGCTACGTCTTCTGGCAGTTTTTTTTTTTCACCAATTACAAGAGGGCGCTGTGTACATTTGTGATAATCTCAAATACCTTACTGGGGAATGTTTTCTTATATGTGTCCTTCCTTATAAATCCACCAGAGGCCACTGTGTACATTTCTACTGATCTAAACATCCTTACCATGCATAATATTTCAGCTTGATATTGACTGTCCCGCAAACCCCCTTCCCTAAACCCAACCGATAGTGTTTTCAAAGACAAACTAAAAGAGAAAACCCATCACGGCCACTTATCGTACCGTTTTACCATCCTTCTGAATCCCTGGTCCACTCTACTCTGAGCCCCAAATCTGACACATTCATGCTGAGCTACAGAGCAAACCAGTTCTGTCGCAAAAGCCGTCCATACGGTAGTGAGCAGTTAGTTGTACCGCACCATCTCATTCGTTTTACACACAAAACGCAGTCATATATGTACCCAGAACCACATATTTCTCATTTTCAAAAATGTAGCCCTGGGTACATATTCCCAATAAGCCATTTATTTGGAAAAAAAAATATCCCAATAAAACTGTTGCCGTATGCAATACACAAACTTTAAATTTCAATATCTCAAAACGCAGATAGAAACGTATAATTCCAAAGTGGCAATTACAGTATGTGTGCATTACTATTTTTGTAACATTTTACAATAATGATCATATTGCTTAATCACAGAGCTAGTTAGAAGCCATTTAAAAAATCAAGTACTTGTAACTGTAGTAAATAATTTAAATAATACTCAAGCCTACAGTTACTTTATGGATTACATCAGGGGATACCAAACTTTTTTTAGCCTGTGACCCCCAACATTTAAATTTCTGTGATCCCCACTATTCTCGAAGGTGGTTATAAACATACAAACATTGCACACAACGACTCACACAGACCAATAGGAACTATATAAACACATGCCACATGCATATTGACAACACCAAAAAAAGTGTTACAGTCTCACACAATGACTCACACACCAATAGGAACTATATTAACACATGCATATTGACAACACCAAAAAAAGTGTTACAGTCTAACACCCATATCATTTTTTATACACTGTAAAACCCCAAAATTTAAGGTAACTCATACCGTTTGAGGAAACCGATTGCAACAAACCATTTAAGTTCAAAAACTAGTCCTAATGAGTATGGTGAACTTAATCCATTTAAGTAAATAAAGCAATTGGAGCACAGTAAAACCCAATAAATGAAGAGAACTCAAATCAACGGAGTACTGTAAAGCCCAATAAATTAAGGCAACTCAACCCGTTTGAGGAAACTGATTGCTACAAACCATTTGAGTTAAAAAACTAATCTTTATGAGTACCGTGAACTTACTTCATTTAAGTTGAAGTAATGAGGTATTTAATTAACTCATTACCTTCAACACTGAGTTCAAAACTCTTTTTTAAATAAGTAGAATTAACTTTCAGTAAATGTTGAGTTAACTACACTCATTCAAATTGATAAAATTGACTGTTGGGTTTTACAGTGGTCATTATTCATTCAATTTAATAATAACCTCACTTAATGAGGCAGGTGAGCACAATGTTTACAGCACAAGAGTATTCTGTTTAATTTTGGAGATCTCCACTTGTAAATCGTCCTCTATGTTCAGTCGTGGCCTTTATTTTTAATGTACGAGTGCCACAAAGGTGTCAAAGTTGAACATTGTGCCGTAGAATCAATCTACTACAACTAATCCTATTGCTGTGTTGTTAATAATTGCTCGCAATCCAATGAAAAAAAAATTGAAAGGCTGATGATTGTTTATTTGCATGTTTTTTATGTAACTATTAAACACAATTTTTATCTTCTGTAGGTTATAGACAAAATATGGTAACTTTAATAGTTTAATAACATATATGAAATTTTTGGAAATCACCATGCAACCAACCCCCCCCCCCCTCTCTATTTTTTTTCATAGCGGAGTTCATATCTCGCAATTATGACTTTATAACTTATAATTTGGTTCTCACAATTCTATTAAATAAAGTCTGTATCATGCAATTCTAAACTAAACAAATCACCATAACTGTTTCAAGAGTTCAAGCTTAGCTAAAGAACTGATTATAAAGCGTGTTTGGCATGCTGTCCCGGGAGAAAGCTCTGAGCTCATAAGATCCTTAAGCGAGGGGGTTCCCTCCCATTTGCAGAGCGAGAGGGAAGTTTAAGGTCAGGTAGGTCTCAATAACTCCACTGCTTATGGCTAATGACAAATTGGGGATCGCTATGAAGAGATATATACTGCTGATTTAGAGCTCATCTATGGTGCTAATTTGGTTTGGTCAATTCGCCTACTGTATGTCGCCTGTCTTTGGATTGTGGGAGGACACCGGAGAACCCGGGGCAAATCCATACAAGCACGGGGAGAAGATGTAAACTCCGCACAGAAATGCTGAATGGCCTGGTAAGGACTTGAACCAGTGACATCCTTGCTGTGAGACAAACCACTGGGTCCTCATGCCACCCTATCAAGAAATAGGGTGGAGGAGTAGGAGTGAAATAGGGGGATTCTTCAATACGGAGAAAACTGAGTTAAGGAACTCTGGTTATTTATATTGAGTTAGGAATCATCTGATTGGTGAATCACGTGTTAGCTAATGCGGGACCAGCCGTGGTCAATCATAAGCATGTGATCCTCTCGAAATTAGTTTATAAATAAACATCAATTAGATGGATACAAATCAATTAGAGGGATACAAAGTTAGCGTTAGCTCTACTATAAAAGATCTGGGTGTCATATTAGACAGCAATTTAACCTTTAAAAATCATATATCCCATGTCACAAAAACTGCCTTCTTTCATCTAAGAAATATTGCTAAATTGCGAAATATGCTATCCATCTCAGATGCAGAAAAGCTAGTTCATGCTTTCATGACTTCTAGGCTGGATTACTGTAATGCTCTGTTTGCTGGTTGCCCAGCATCCTCTATTAACAAACGTCAGCTAGTACAAAATGCAGCTGCCAGAGTTCTTACCAGGTCTAGAAAATATGATCATATCACCCCAATTTTATCCTCCTTACACTGGCTGCCTGTTAAGTTTCGTATTGAATTTAAAATATTGCTTCTTACCTATAAAGCCTTAAAAAATCTAGCTCCTGTTTATCTAACCAACCTCTTGTCTCGCTACAATCCAACCCGCTCTTTAAGATCTCAAAACTCAGGGCTTCTTGTAGTACCTAGAATAGCTAAATCGAGTAAAGGAGGTCGAGCCTTCTCATTTATGGCCCCTAAACTCTGGAATAGCCTTCCTGATAATGTCCGAGGCTCAGACACACTCTCACTCTTCAAAACTAGATTAAAGACCTATCTTTTTAGCAAAGCATACACTCAGTGCATTACATAGCGGTATGATGCATGATGTGCCCCACACACGATTTTGCTTCTTGTTTATATACACTATGAACAGCAGCTACGCTAATTATTCTCCTTATTCTGTATTTCCACCTGGGGGTACTCATCTCGAGGCCCTCAGACTATGCAGTGCCACTGATGCGATCCAAGACCAGCGACGAGACGGTCCCAAGGCTCCCGGACCAGGCCGTATCCTGAGCTGCTGCTGTGGTGGTCATGATGGAGAGCATAAGACTGATTCCTCTGATGCTCCAAGGACAGACGTGTCTTCGCGGAGGTCCAGCTACTGCGCCTAGACTGCAGCTCTGCACAAGACGTTTGGCCATAGGAGAAATGGTCGTGCCCAACTGAGCCTGGTTTCTCTCGAGGTTTTTTAAATTCTTCACTTTCGCCAATTGGTGAAGTTTTTTCCTCGCCGCTGTCGCCACTGGCTTGCATGGTTCGGGATCTGTAGAGCTGCGCATCGATGGAATTGCTCCTCAGTGTTTGGACTCTCAGTAGTGATTATTAAACCACACTGAACTGAGCTAAACTAAACTGAACTTAAACACTGAAAACTGAACTGACACTTTTCAATTCACTATAAACTTCCATGTGAAGCTGCTTTGACACAATCTACATTGTATAAGCGCTATACAAATAAAGATGAATTGAATTGAATTGAACATCACTTAAGAAATAGCCTGTCCTACTTAGATATTCATATTCACACTTATATGTTCTACATTTATTGTAATTTATACATCTATACTGTGTAAATTAGGATAAAACTTCAAAAGTTTAGAGTCAGTACAATTACAGTAAAATGTTCTTTAGAGTTCTCTTCAGATATTCTTAAAGTTATCCTCAAGCATTCAAACTTTTTTCAACATACATATTTATTAATAATAATAATAATAAAAATCATAATAATCATAATAATAATAGTTTATTGTGAACCATTTCAGCACAAAAATTACACAATATAATAATAAACCAAATATAGAAACAGTTTAACAAAAAACATTACTCAATTACTGTTTTTACTATGTATCCTTATGCATTTTTACTTTATACTGTAGATGTAAAATGAAGGCTGTTTTCTTTGAGGTTGAAATAAAACTTACTGTGGTGAAAGTTAATCTATGCGGTGGTTTCCAGATTTTATATGATGTCTCTGATTATAAAAGAGGATGATTCATGTTTCTGAAATTGTGTTTGGGATGCATGACAGTTCATTTGTGGCTGCAGTGGTAAAGAGATACTTTATGTATTATCTTTATGATGCAATTTACTGGAATTAAAAGCATATGCCTTTTAGATTGCACTGACACTAAATCCTTTCACTATAGTGTATGAAAATAATGTGACTTGAATAACAGTAGCTCCAAATTAAATAATTAACATTAGCATGATTCATAAACACTGTAAATAATTCTTACTCATCATGATGTCAATGAATGCTCCTTTTTAAACATTATTCTTTTTTAACAATGTTGCAATAAAAATATGTAGTCTTTTCATAGCATTTTAACTGTTTGCTTTACTGCCAAGATGCTCCGTCTCACTGTAGACATCAAATCTAATGTAAGCTAATGACATCTAGTTTTAATTCCAATAAAAATAGCAATGTTGTACAGAAACTGCATCATAAAGATGATGCTTCATAAAGTTCTCTTTACCACTGCAGCCACAAATGAACCGTCATGCATCCCAAACACAACCTCAGAAACGTATGTATCGTCCTCATTCATAATCAGAGACATATAAAGTCTGGAAACCACCGCATAGATTAACTTCCACCACAGTAAGTTTTATATCAACCTCCTCAGAGAAAACAGCCCCGATTTTCCATCTACAGTATGAATCACTGCCAAACAAGAGAGATCCAGAGACAGTTCAATCGAGAAAAAAAAAAAAAAAAAAAAAGCATGTATCTGCGACTGGGATGGCTAAATACAGCTTCGCAGGCCATTATTTTACGAATCATTAAAGCATCATTAACTTGGATTCCTGTTTACGACGCTGTGTTTCCCAGATAATTCTGCTCTCTGGAGGAGACAGGTACAGGTAATGTCCTATTGGTCTCTCTGATATTAGTTTCTGCTATTTTAATGAGTTTTGCACAGATCACATTTCTGAGCCGACGATATCAATGTATGCCAAAATCATTTAAATCAAACACGCCACAAAGTCAGCATTTCATTATGGCGAAAATGCAGAGAGAAAATCCACACAGACACGTGAATGAATGGCCAGGCCAAAAGTAATCAGCAAATGTCTGTACATGTCTGCGTGTGTGCGTGTGAATGTGTGTGTGCGCATTTGAGACTTCTGCTCGTTCTTCCAGCGAGCATTTAATTATCATTCATAAATCAGTTTCTTTGGTGAGGGACGTACATTCAGAAAGGGCGTCTTCATAGTGCATCTCTAAATACTTGAAGTAAACAACAAAAGAATAAGATGAACTCGGAGCTGAACTTTTTTTGTGTGTGTTTGTGTGTGTTCATTATCCGTGTTAACAACTCGGTAACATTGCATGTTAAAATACCCGAAGCTCCAGTGAGTTGCAGGCTAACGGGCTTTTTGTAGAATCGCAGACGCTTGTTATTAATCTTTCCCTCCCCCTTCTCTTTTTCTCTCTCATGGCTGGTTAATGGCCCTTGTCCTCTGTTTGATTAGTTCATCTCTCTGCCCTTTAAATAATAATTCACCCAGTTCAGGCTCTGGCAGGCCCAGTCAAGCTGGATATGTAAATGTATATGCATGTGTATGTTCTATACGTTGAATAAATGGAATAGTTAACTGAGAAAAGACAATTCTGTCAACGTTTATTCATCAAATTCGTCCAAAAACTGACTTTATTTTCAGTATTCATTCACTCATTTTCTTTTTGGCTTAGTCCCTTTATTTATCAGGGGTCACCACAGCAGAATGAACCACCATCTTATCCATTAATGTTTTATGCAGCGGATGCCCTACCACTACGGACAATTAGCTTACCTAATT
The DNA here is from genome assembly GCA_903798205.1 of Danio tinwini. NCBI lineage: Eukaryota > Metazoa > Chordata > Actinopteri > Cypriniformes > Danionidae > Danio > Danio tinwini. Next base: position 5,762,392 of record CAIGQZ010000217.1, on the reverse strand, counting down.
CACCTATAGCGCATGTCTTTGGACTTATGGGGGAAACCGAAGCACCCGGAGGAAACCCACACCAACACAGGGAGAACATGCAAACTCCACACACTGTCCCAGCCGAGGAACCAGCGACTTTCTTGCTGTGAGGCGATTGTGCTACCCACTGTGCCACATTGACGCCTTGACTTTATTTTCATAGAACACAAAAGTAGAGGTTATCCAGAATGCCTGAGCTGCCCTTTTCCAATGCAATGGAAGTGAATGGTGACCATTCTTAGAAAGAAAGGTACAAAAGCTGTCACTATGCCAATACCTTTACGAAAGGTACATCTCTGAACTTAAAGGTATAGTGCACCCAAAAATGAAAATGTACTCACTATTACCTCTCTCTCAAGTGGTTCCTAACCTTTATGAGTTTCTTTCTTCTATTGAAGACAAAATAAAAAGAAAGCTAAAAGCCTGTAACCATTAACTTCCATGGTATAGGAAAAACTAGTACTAATGGAAGTCAATAATAATTTTTCAGAATATCTTCTTTAATCTCAGATGAGCCCCCAATTAATGTTACGGCCACAGTCCCAACATCAAAATGAGGTACAAAACAAATGGATCGGTCTAGGGGTTTTATTAACAAAACAACCAAAAGTTAACAAAAAGTGGGAGGAAACACAACAAACTAAGGCTGAACACAAAAATTAAGCACAACTCCACGTCTGGATGGCTGCTCAACTTCCCCCATCACTGAAATGCTGCAGCATGAGCTCTTATAACGCCGGCGGTCAATGATCCACAGGTAGGCATGGGCTGGTATAAGACTCTGATGGTATGATAAGCTTGGATAAAAATATCACGGTTTCACGGTATCACGGTATTGTGATTACTGCTCTAAAATGTATTATTTTTTAAATGTCTCTGTAAAAAAAATAAGTTTTTTTCCCCCTTTGAACACAATATATTTATTTTGAGAAACATTTATAATATTTTGGAGCAGTAAACGTGCCAGGCCAAATAATGAAAATTAATCATTGACGTCTGCTGTCTTCATTAGTTTCAAAAATTTTCACAAATTTATTTACAATTTAAAATGGCATCTTTGGATATCTTTTCTGCTGGAGATGCTGTTGTTAAAAAAAAAGTAAATAAAAAATCTTACACATACCTTAGGAACGATATTAAAGAAAATTTTAACGGTATGAAAACCTTGACTTTTCCAAACCGCGGTATACCTTGAAAACGGTTATCGTCCCATGCCTATCCACAGGTGCGATGGTCTACTCAAATAAAAAACAAAGACAGCAACAAAGCACTAGAGGGCAATAAATTAACAGAAATAAATAAATAAATACATGGAAATGTAACATTGTTCAACAGAAGAAAGTCACAAAGGTTTGAAACAAATAAAGAGTGAGCAAAATGATGACATGATTTTTATTTTGGAGTGAACTTTTGCTATTTTAAAGACGGAAAAATATGGTTTGCGCCCTGGTACATGTCTAACAGGGTTGTGCTTATTCTCTTAATGAGTTATGGGTGTATTTTGAGCAAAATGTGCATTAAGCCAATCAGAGTCTCATCTCCCATTCACTTTAAGAGTCAGTTGCGTTGCGCCATGGCACATTTGCTATTTACATGGCGGACTTAGGAAAAACTGAATGCTTCACTAGCGAGAAAACAGTTAAACAGACCATCTGCAGCGCGAGGATAAAGAATGAGCCTCCTCCATTCAGCCTCTTTACTTTCTCTTTACTTTACTTTTACTCTTTACTCCTTTATTTTCGTGGATGAGGAAGCAGAGTTGTACGCACTCCACTGAAGACATCAATTAGCCATATTTAATTTCCTTTGTTAGATGCAAAGATTTGTTCTATTCAATACAATTTCTAAGTTCAGTTCTAATTTCCAGCAAACGAATAAATGAACAACAATAATGAAGTGTGGTCAAAAAACTGAGTTATATTCAAACAAACGTCCTGTTCTTATGCCCCAAATGGTCAATGGTAAATATGCATATAATCTGTGTAGAAAATAATAATTTTTGTAACATTTTAATCATTTATTTTTTTATATGTAAAGATATTTGTGTATTGCTGTACATCCTGTGTGTATTAAGTGTTTGGACCAGCATAGGCGCATAACTAATGCTTTGCACTGGACTTTAGACCAGCTTTTACTTGGTCAATGGTGAAATCTATTTCAGTTTCTCAGAATAGCAAGGCGCCAACAATGCACCTTAACACACCTCCTTTATAGACCGGAACACACATGAGTCAACAAAGTGGCACAAATGGATTTGCTATTTAAACAACAAGGTGCAAAATGTGAAAATTAGGATTGTGCTGGTTTGAAAATAGCAACAAATCATGCCAAACACATCTTGCGCCTTACTGTGCCGGGTGTATGATAGGGCACATAATTTTAGATTGATATATATATGATTTTGCTAGACAGTACATATGTATAAAATGTAATAAACTAAATCATAGATAGAAAATGTACTCAATATTTAATAACCTAATTCCTCACCTTTATGAGTTAATTTCTTCTGTTGAAAGCAAAATAAGAAATTTTGAAGAAAGCTGAAAACCTGTAACCATTGACTTCCATACTGGGAAAAGCAAATACTATGGAAGTCAATGGTAACATTTTTCAAAAAAATCTTCTTTAGTCTTCAACAGAAGAATAAAAGTCACAAAGGTTTGAAACAAGTTAAGGGTGGTTAAAATGTTGAAAATTATTATTTTAGTGTTGACTACCCCATTTAATAACCTTAAAAATGTATTTTAAAAATGTATATATTATTACTAGTGCTGCATAATTTTGAAAAAGAATGACATTGCAATGTTTTGTTTTTCTGCACTTCTATTGCGACACAAATACAAATTTCACCTGATTAATTAAATAGCTTTAATTGGAAATAATGTATAATTTTATATTGATTGAAATGATTTTGTAGGAGAGTGCATCTGCATAAAACATAATAAACTGAATCACAATCATAGATGAAAACAATAGAGTATGAAAAACAATTAGTATACACATAATTTTATGGTTTTCTAGGAAGTCAAGTACAAAAATTGAATAATCAAATGTAATAAAACAAAACAAAAACAACATTGTAGTGTTCATTGTATAAATAAATAAATAAATAAATAAATAAATAAATAAATAAATAAATAAATAAATA
>CAIGQZ010000217.1:5727104-5743813 GCA_903798205.1 Danio tinwini | reverse complement strand
AAAGAAAGAAAGAAAGAAAGAAAGAAAGAAAGAAAGAAAGAAAGAAATGCATATCTGCCCAAACACTTCTTAACTTCTGCCCAAACACTGCCCAAACGTTACAGAAGGGGCACCATGCTGAGAAAACAACTGATTCAATGTTATTGTTTCTGTTCATCTGAATAAATTTTTTTTTCAAAATGTTAAATTTTTTGACAATTTAATTTTAAATTATATGCAGTGAATAATATTTAATATGTGCAGTGAATAAAGGTCTTTATTCTGAAAAAAAAATTGCAATAATAAAGTAGCTTAAGAAATGTTTATATATGTTAATGTTCCGTTTTTTTTTCTCTCACTTTAAAGGCAATGAAATTAAACTATAATTTGCCATTAAAGCTCCCTTTTTTAAATGTCTGCATCTGGTTGGCAGCTACACTCTTGTCTTTTTCTGTTACTGTAAAATTCTCACGTCGAGTATTAACAACCCACCTCTTCTGCACGACGTTGTCTTTTGGAAACGTATGGAAACTAAGGTAAGAGTTCAATTTCTAATGCTGTACGTTGCTGAACACAGCAGTTTTAGACACTTTCAAACGTTTAGATGTCAGATTTATGTAGCTGACATAAGCGTATATAAGCGAGCTTTAATAGCATAAAACATTAAAACAACTCTCCAAAACGTTAGTTGTTTTGATCAGAAGCACTCCTGTTGTAGCACAGTACTGTACGATCAGCGGAAGTTGTCCGGTGGCCTTGCATTTCACGAGAAATGCGTCACGCAGCGCTGTGCATATAGCCCATTGGCTTCATCACACTGTCTCCTCTCCACTATTTAGTTGGTGTGTCGTGCGGTTTGGCACAATATGGTTGCCTTCACATCATCCAGGTGGATGATGCACACTGGTGGTGGATGAGGAGATACTCCCCCCCCCCCCCCCCCCAAAAAAAATGTGTAAAGTGCTTTGATTGTCCAGAAAAGAGCTATATAAAATGTAAGGATTATTAAAAGTGATCAAGTAAACATGTGGCTTACTTGTCAACAATGAGGTCCCAGAAGACTGAATTATCAGAATCGTTCCCAGGTGTGGCCCAGCATTTGTCAATCACTGAAGCAACCTGAAGACTGTCAACTGCATCAGCATAAACCTCCACATAAATCTGCTCGTTCAGGCTTATATTCACCTTCGAACCAAAAGGCTGAGAAAATTCTGCATCCTTATATGGGATCATCCTGACCTTATATGTCCCTTGAACAGCAGGAACGATCCTTTGCACAGTGCTGTAGAAATAACAGAAGATTGTTTTTAAAGCTGTTCATGTGGTTTTAGTAACATTTACCATTTATGAATGCAAGTCGCACCTCCCCTCAGCGTCAATGTTCATGTAGAAGGTTTGTGCTAATGAATAAACACACTGGAAATGTATCTTCAGGAATTTTGTCCTGCTGATAATAGGCCCGGTTCCAGATTCACCCAGAATTATGTTGTCATAGATGATGTGGGTGCCATTTTCCTGTTGAGGGAAGATAATTTGAACATGTAAGGCTGGAATTCACTAAACATCTTTTGCACGGAGTAGTGGTATAAATCTTCTCCAGGACTTCTCAAAGATTCTTAATAGGGTTAAGGTCTGGATCCTCTGGTGGCCAATCCATGTTTAAAAATCTTGTCCCGTGCTACCTGAACTTCTCTCACAATTTGAGCCTGATTAATCCTGCCATATGATACATTTCCACAGCATTAGGGAAGAAAAAAAACCATTGATGAAATAACCTGGTCCTCCAGTACTGTATATTCAGGTAGTCAAGTGACCTCATTCTTTTGGCACATAACATTGTTGAACCTAGAAATGACCAATTGCAGCATTCTCAGATCACAGCACTGCCTCCACAGGTTTGTAAAGTAGGAACTATGTATGGTAGGTACATCACGTCTTACTTAGATGTGCCCATCACTCTGAAACAGGGTAAATATGGACTCATCAAACCTTCTTCCATTGCTTCAGACTCCAAAACTAAAGCCTTTTAATTTTAATCATCTTTACTGATAAGTTGTTTTATTAAAGCTACACTGATGTTTAGTCCCAGTCCCTTGAGTTCTCTTTGAATGGTGCATGTAAAAATGCTATTATATTCTTTAATAAACATATGAGTTCTACAGTTTTTTTAATGATTTAATTTCACCAGACATTTAGGGAGATATATCAATCATTCAGTTCACAAGTTTTTTTCAGGACCACATTCTTCCTCAAAGATGTTGGTTCCCCGGAACCCTTCCATGCATTATAAGACTCAAGACACATGAATTCAGCATAGAATTTGTAGTGTGTAATATCCAATTTGACTATGTGTTACTATTTACATAGCCACCAAGTGTATGATGCCTCGTGTTTTAAAATCTGTTCTGATTTGAATATTCATGTAGCGTACTCCAGCCTTTTTCAGATAGCACATGTCTGCAAGATGTATTTTGAAGAGCATTTTGGTCTGAAAAACATTTACTACTGTACACAGATCTACTAATGTCTGTTTTACATTCTCAATTCTAGACGTCCATTTAACATCCAGCAGGAGATGTCTAATAGGATATATGCCAAAGTATGCTAATAGGACTTTTAATGTGCCAGTAACCTGGGTTAATCGCTTCTGGTGAACTGTGTGCCATTGCTAAATTGGCATGTTTAAGGTCTGTTTTCTTTAAAAATCAGCAGTCTCCACTGGCTGAGTGATATCCGATATAAAGTGGGTCTCAGATTGTACAAGAAGCACTGCATTAAATTATTCTACCCCACCATGTCTTTATAATATGAGCATTAACTTTACCCCAGTATATTCAATGGAGCTTCTGCGCTAGCCTGCTGATTCTGACAGGCGCGTGCAAATAAACGGCTTTTTGTCTCGTTTTATGCTTGAGCAACTAAATGAATGCCAAAGTCTATTTAACTGATTGTATTTTAATTACATTACAACATTGATGCTGTAAAAGGAATCTTATAAGTGAAGTTTATTTATAAACTAATTTCGAGAGGATCACATGCTTATGATTGCTTGCAGCCGGCCCCGCATTATTCAATTCGTGATTCACCAATCAGACGATTCCTAAGCCACTATAAATACCCTAGGTTCCAAATCACAGCTATCTTCATTTTGAAGAATCCCCCCTTCCACCCCTACTCTTCCTCCTTTCCTAGATGGGCGTCACGGTGGCCCAGTGGTTAGCACTGTTGCCTCACAGCAAGAACGTCACTGGTTCTAGTCCTTACCAAGCCAGCCAACGTTTCTGTGTGGAGTTTACATGTTCTCCCCGTGTTCACGTGGGTTTCCTCCGGGTTCCCCGGTTTCCTCCCACCATCCAAAAACATGCAACTTAAGTTAATTGACTAATCTAAATTGGCAGCATAGACATGCTCCTAGTAAGAAGTTATACCTTATAAGCAATCACTATCTGTTCATTAGCTACTACAGCAGGGGAGTTCTCGAGATCTACCTGAGCTCAAACTCCCCTCTCGCCTTGCAAACGGGAGGGAGCCCCGGGCTCGAGGATCTTATGAGCTCAGGGCTCTCTCCCGGGACAGCATGCCAAACAAGCTTTATAATCAATCATCAGCTAAGTGTGAACTTTTGAAAACAGAAAAAAAACTCACAATAACAGGTCACATGAAGTTTATCAGTATGGGAACAACACTAACTCGGCATATACCCTATAGACATATTGCAGATGAGCAAACACTCTAAACAATGTCTTCCATATATAAATGCACACATGAAATGGATGTTTCTGCAATGTGCATGCACTATAAGAGTTAAGTTAACAAAAAATTAAAAGGATGTTTTTATTCCCATATGAACATAAGCATAATGAATCCTACCACAATACTTGTGCCACAGATGTGTTCGTTGTTGTCAAAGTAAAACTCCACTTGGCCATCTCGGACTGTTCCTTTGCAGCTGGGGTCATTGAGGTGCAAGGTCTCTGAAGGAAAGCCAGCATCAAAAAGCTGACAGCGAGACAGAGATATGGAGCCATAGCTGCTTTCACAGGTTTCACTGAAGTCTGAGAGAGAACGCATCAAACAGAATGTCAGCGGTGACCAGAAACCAAAATATAATCAAGAATAAATATATATTTGAAATGTTGCTGTAAAATGAGTCCAACCAAAATTAGATGTCTGACGCTTCTTCTTGCAGGAACAACCGTAAATGCCATCTTTCTTTTCACACTGTTCATCCTCAGTGCAGTTGAGCTCAGAACAGTCTCCTTCAAAAGAATAACAGCAAGATTATTGATATTTTGTTCAATGCCATATGTATATACTTGGCTGCTAAGTTTAAAAAAATGTCACTTCACGCAAATTAAATTAATTCACCATTAAATCAAATCCAAATTTTGTATTAAATAAAATAGTCCTAAATCAGACAATTAGAATACATGTAAATACAAATCTACATGAATTTACATTATAAAAGGACATGAAACATACTGTAACGACATGAAATAACACATCAAATATCTTACCATGGAATTCAGTGAATGACAATTCCTCGGTTTTTACTGTGAACTCTAATTCCTGCTTAAAGTCTGTGATAAATAACAGAGGGCAGTGAGTGTATGTTCTGTGTATTATATGTACAGTTGACGTCAGAGTTTTTAGCCCCCCTGAATAATTAGCCCCCCCCTCCCCCCTAGTTTATTTTTTTCCCCAGTTTTTGTTTAACGGAGAGAAGATTTATTCATAATAGTTTTAGTTTTAACATATCTCTAATAACTGATTTATTTAATCTTTGCCATGATGACAGTAAATAATATTTTACTAGATATTTTTCAAAACACTTCTATACAGCTTAAAGTGACATTTAAAGGCTTAACTAGGTTAATTAAATTAACTAGGCAGGTTAGGGTAATTAGGCAAGTTATTCTATAACGATGGTTTGTTCTGTAGACTATCACAAAAAAAGTTAGCTTAAAGGGGCTAATAATTTTGACCTTAAAATAGTTCTTAAAAAAATTTAAAACTGCTTTTTTCTAGCCGAAATAAAACAAATAAGACTTAATTTTTTTATATTATCAGACATACTGTGAAAATTTCCATGCTCTGTTAAACATCATTTGGGAAATATTTAAAAAAGAAAAAAATTCAAAGGGGGGCTTATAATTTTGACTTCAACTGTATCTATTAAACACAAGACAATGTGTTTACCAGCACAGTAAGCTGCACAGTATAGCGGCCTGACAAATTCATACACATAATAGTTTCCAGGGCAGGCTTTGACTTGTATGGGATGAGAAGTGATACCACAGCAGTCATTCCATTGGGAACCACACACTTTTCGGGTGACCACTCCATCTTCTAGCTGTGGGTGAGGGCCGTCGAGCCAAAGTGGGTACAAAGTGCCACACATGCCACTTTTTACACACGACTCTGGCATCTGGGCACTCTGATTGTTGTAAAACAGCCTGTACCAGCCATTGAAGGGGACGTCGCTATCACATCTTGCATTTTTGTGATCACCAGTCAAAGATGAGTTTGCTCTCCATGAGTCATCCAGACTGTTATAACTATAGCAGGGATCAACACTCTGTGGACTGGTCACAACAACTGTTAAGGCAAGATAAAAGACAATATTTCGATATTTATCTTAGTTATCGCAAGGTGTACATAAAAGTGTTTGTACACTGTGTGCAGTGATACAAATATTCATGCTGAAAAATGTTTGTCTTTCGGTATAATCATATGCACTTCTACTTTTTGATATCTTCATTTGAACACAATGTCAGTTCTTATATCCCAATACCAAGAATGATCTTATTTAGTTGATTTTACTTCAGTTTATGCATGAATAAAACTTCACTAGTCATTGTACTAATCATTCTTCACTAGTGCATCTCCCATTGGATGTTCATTTATGTTTATTGGTGCTATAACTAGCAGTAAAGTGAAGAAAAATAGGTTGTGTTCACTCACGCACCACTGCAATTGATTATACAACATTCATTCATTCATTGATTTTCTTTTCGGCTTTGTCCCTTTAATTATCTGGGGTCGCCACAGCGGAATGAACCGCTAACTTATCTAGCATATGTTTTACACAGCAGATGTCCTTCCAGCCACAACATATCACTGGGAAACATTCACACACACTCATTCACACCCATACACTACGGACAATTTAGCTTACCCAATTCACCTATAGTGCATGTCGTTGGACTTGTGGGAGAAATCGAAGCACCCGGAGGAAACCCACGCAAACACGGGGAGAACATGCAAACTCCACACAGAAATGCCAACTGACCCTGCCGAGGCTCGAACCAGCGACCTTGTTGCTGTGAGGTGACAGCACTACTTACTGTGCCACCGCGTCGCCCGATTATACAACAGTCAGTCACAATAGATAAATGAGCATTTATTTATCTTTATAAAAATAATATATACAGAATCTCATTTTTCAAATTAAGTCATCAGTTTCATCAGGAAAATATAGCGGGTATCACATTATTTTAAAGGCCACTTTAACACATTTTGTTCATTTTAAGATACATTATAAGGTTGGGGTTAGGGTTAGTGTAAGTTGACATGTAGAAGCAAAGTTCTTATAGTCAGGAGAGAGTTTGTTGGTACAGCAATGTAATGGAGGCCAGCTAGCAAAGTCCTCACTCCTCTGACCACTAAAGGTGCTCTGGTGACAGACGCTAGAGGCCATAGACTGATTTAATGTGGCCGCCATTATTAACAGCGAAATCGAGGCTGCGTTGGGAAGAAACCCGGCAGTATAGCCTGAGTCACAAAGGAATGTTGTGTACCTGGCTGTATATCTTATCAGCGAAGAGAAAGTGACACAAATGTATCATTTCACAGCCTTCCGAGCGACCCGAAGGTCCGTTCTGAATGAATAGTGAAAATAAAAAGGGATATTTAACCTCATTTTCAGCTGAGGGAAATGGCACTACTTAGCCAACGTTTGATTCTTAGATTCCATTTATCAAACTCAAGTTAATGAACTGATTCTTTCACTATATTAGACTGTCACGGTACAAAATTTCTGCAATGAAATAAAAAAAAACGCCCATTTCTCGTTAACAGACACTGTTCATGGAGTTCTTAAACAGTGCTGATTGGCCATTGTGTTCACATGCTCAACAGAAATTACTATGATTGGCTGTGACAGTCACCAAACTTACCAAACTTACCGCTGTTTACTGAGTGGAAACACAGATGAGCGATCAGCTGATGAATCGACTGATCTTCACGGCTTAAAAACGCGCCAATGTCCGTCTATGTGTGTTTTAAATCTGTGAAGAGCGGTGAACTGATAACCTTCACAGTCATTCTGTTAAGCACTGGTGAATACTTCAGCAAATCAGCGGTGTTTATGAGCAGGTATCAGAGATGTTTTTGCTATGCAGGTAAACCTCGCTCCTCTGACCTCTAAAGGTGCTCTAGCGACAGATGCTAGAGGCCATGTCTTTAGCCTCCTTGTTAGAGCAACCGACTCCCATGCAAATAATTGCACAATTTATCCCACCTCAGACCGGGTTAGGTTCAGTAGAACCGGTGGGTTACATGTGGGGGGTCGTCTGGGATGGGAGTGAGGTTTGGGGGTGAGTGTAATGGAAGCTAGCTAGCAAAGTGCTATGCAGGTAAACTTCACTCCTCTGACCTCTAAAGGTGCCCTAGCGACATACTAGAGACCATGGTCTCTTTTTTTTTTTTAGAGCAAAGGACTCGCATGCAAAGAATTGCCAGTTCAATCCCAGCTCAGACCGAGTTGGCCACAGTAGGACTGGTGGGTTACAGCAACATCAGCAGATTTTAAGCAGACAGAGTACCAATACTCTAATGAGAATTATGTGGCTTGTAGGGGCAATATAACTTACAGTCAACAAAATGTGCAGTAGGTCTATATTATATTGTTTGAATTTTCCTGATAAAACTGATGACTGCATTTGAAAGATAAGATTGTGTTTCTTAACAAAAATAAAAAAGCTCTGTGAGTATTGGATGAGAAAAGTGATATTTTGAATTTAGCTTTGTTCATGCACCAACTAAAACACTTTATAAACTACACTGTAAAAAATGTTAAAGTTGAGATAACTTAAAATTTTAAAGCAACCAGCTGCAAAGAAATTTTGAATTTATTAAACTTCAGTGGTTGAAGTTTTGCCTAATTATTATTTTTTTTAAGTTGACTAAAAAGACTGGTTTAAGTCAAGTATATTTTATGGAATAATTTGGCACAACTTCAAACACTGAAGCTTAATAAACTCAAAATTGCTTTGAAATTTTAAGTTAACTCAACTTTTTATTTTTGGAAGATATGGAGAAATTAAAATTTAAAGTCTCCTCAACTGAATATTTTACTTTCATTGAACAAACAGTTTCAAACATGCAGCTGAATCATTTCTATGAGTACATTTAACTCTGAGCTCAAAAATATGTCCACTTAACTTACAATTTTAAACTGAGTTAACTATTTGTAAGTTGGATTTTTTACAGTGTACAATAACAATTGGTCAAAACAAAGAATTTTTTTTATTGAAATTAAATATGTAACTATTTTACTTGGCTATTTTACCAAATGAAATGAGAATCACTGTACCTGCACAATATGTGGGAGCTGGGATCAGTTGTTTTGGCTTTACAAGTTTGTAGACATAGTAATTTCCAGGACAAGCTTTGACTTGGATCGGATCAGATATGTAGTAACTGCACAGTTCGTGATAAGAGCCGTAGACTTCAAGAGTAACAACTCCATCCTCAAGTTGTGGATGTGAACCTCCAAGCCACAATGAACTAAAACCTCCACATGACATTGAGCTGAAACACCACTCTGGCATCTGAGCGCTCGATTCATTAATGAAAAGTCGATACCAGCCCTGCCATTCAACACAAGTGTCATCATATCCATATATAGAATTATAAACAAAGAAGAAATCATTTGGGCTCCGGTTTTGGTCGTCAAGAATGTTGTAGTTGAGGCATGGGTCATCATCTGTATTTGTTACAGTGGCTGATATGTAAAAAAAAAAAAAAAAAAAAATAATAATAATTAGAAAATCAACGTGTAGTACGACATTAAAAAGATAAAACCCAGAAACCTTGCTGCATTTTTAGCATTGTAAAGAGCTTAAAAGGCACCTATGGTGAAAATCTACTTTTCAAGCTGTTTGGACAGACATATGTGTAGGTATAGTGTATAGACTGTCATATTGGGGTGATATAAACACACTCAGTCCTTTTTTTTCAATTTAACAACATAAAATTGGTGGACCGAATGGAGCGGTTTTGAGATCGACCGCAACTTGACATAGGAGTGCGGTCCCCCTGCCCACCAATATTGATTGACAGATGTGCATTACCATATCCTCAGTATGTTGTTTCACGTCCGCCATTTTCAGCTCGTGAGTCAAAGTGACGTCACCAAAGACAGACCCTTGCTCTATTTTTAGATGTAAGGCTCATTAGGCTCAACATTCACCATGTTATCGCTCTCCTCGCCGCCAGTGTTTGTGAGTTTTGGTGGGTTTGCATATGTGTGTACTTTTCATTGTGTCTTCCTTAAACTTCAGCGGTTTGCATTTCCCGCGGTCACAGAAGCTCCTTGTCATCTTAACTAGGTGCAGCTGGAATTTGCGAGCGCATTGCCTCACGTGTGCATCCCTCCATTGGAAATAACGAACTAATCGCCTAGGTCGCCTCTATGGACGTGCTGGCCCTGCTCAGCACACTTTATATTTCTGCCGCTCCACAGAGCGTTATCTGAATAGTTTCATTTAAAATAACATGCGAATGTGCGCGTCTGGTGTGCCGTGTCGTGGCTCTGAGCGGCGCATCCGGTGTATGACGCCCTTTAGTTATAGCCTCAAGCAGGTCGTACACCTGAAGCGCCGCTTGGCGACAAGCAGCATCGCGCCACGCAGCGGCATGCATTTCTGAATTCTAAACATAAGTTTCTATCAGGTGACACACACCGGCGCCGCAAGTGTGCGATACTTTCAACTGTCATGTACGCGCCGTGTTGCGGTGCATCCGGTGTATTAATTCAGTGTGCTTGGTTATTAGTCTCGGTGTAGGCTACAAGCTCTGAGCTTTAAACTAGCACACAGTTGGCTGTAAAACTATACAAAGACACAAATTATTTTGTAGTCTCTGCTTGGTCTGTGTCCGAGTCGTACATGTACGGCTGAATGCTGGTCCTCTCACTCATGTTGCTTCTCTCTGTCTGCCTGTCTGTAGCCAAATCGGGGGAGCTCTTGGCTCCGCCCCCTTGTTAAGTTGGGTGAGAAGTCGAAACTAATTTTCATGTGAAGCAACACGCCTCTAAAACAGCAAACTGTGTACACACCCCCAAAATGACACTTTTTAACACATTATTATAAAAAAATCTGAATTGTGCATTGAACTGAACCTAAACTGGCACACTCAGAAGAACCATAATATTAATATGAAATCTTAAAAAAGGGTAAAATAGGTGCTCTTTAAAATCTAATGACCCAGAGGTGCTTTATACTTCAAGTGGAACTTAAAGCTAGCAAGACCTACGCAAAGATATGTTGATTGCAGTAACTGTCATTGTAGTTGTCGCAGATATAGATTTCTCATCTGAAATGAAGGAAAATTTAAACATGACAAAGAAATCATTTAAAACACTACATAAACACATTTGTCCTACTAAACATATATTGGCTTGAGAAAGTTGTAAGCAGATTTAATAGCTTCAAACCTAAAGTTAAGTTTGGCAGTTATAAAAGATATATGAATAATTACAAACATTACATTTGAGATGAGTCTTTCCGCTTCAAAATTACAGACCTGTTAAATATTCCAGTACTGTACAGAGTAAAGAGAGAACGTTATCTGAAGGAACAGGACAAAGTGAACTCAAGTGCTCTTGTTGCAGATATGCTTCTTATGCTAATGCCGTTTTAAAATACCAAGCACATCATTATTTTTACATATTACAAATACAAAATCTTCTTGTACTATGCTTGTAGTTTTCACTATGGTTAGGGATTACTTAGAGCACAGCCTTCTAATATGTTTTGCATTTAGTTATTTTGAATGAAAGTTTCAAAATTTCCCAAAATGCAACTTACCAATAGCATTTTTAATTTATGTATATGTATGGTGAAAAAAGACGAATAGAAAACAACTTTAGACACAGATTTTGTGTGTGTCTGTTTAGATAAAAAAGATAATACATCCATCGATATAAAAACACTCACCGGCCACTTTATAAGGTACACCAAGGTGCTCTATTGGATTGAGATCTGGTTACTGTGGAGGCCTTTTGAGTACAGTGAACTCATTGTCATGTTCACAAAACCAGTCTGAGATGATTCAGGCTTTATGACATGGTGTGTTATCCTGCTGGAAGTAACCATCAGAGGATGGGTACACTGTGGTCATATAGGGATGGACATGGTTAGCAACAATACTCAGGTAGGCTGTGGTGTTGACATCATGCTCAATTGGTAATAATGGACCCAAATTGTGGCAAGAAAATATCCCCCACACTATTACACCATCACCAGCAGTCTGAACCGTTGGCAGGATGGATCCATGCTTTCATGTTGTTGATGCCAAATTCTGACCCTACCATCCAAATGTCACAGCATAAATCGAGACTCATCAGACCAAGCAATGTTGTAACCAGTGATTATTTGAGTTACTGTTGCCTTTCTATCAGCTGAAACCAGTCTGTCGATTCTCCTCTGACCTCTGTCATCAACAAGGCATTTGCGCTCACAGAACTGACACTCACGGGATACTTTCTCTTTTTCAGACCATTATCTGTAAAGCCTATAGATGGTTGTGCATAAAAATCCCAGTATATCAGCAGTTTCTGAAATACTCAAAACAGCCCATCTGGCACCAACAACCATGCCACGTTCAAAGTCACTCAAATCACCTTTCTTCCCTATTCTGATGCTCGGTTTTCTGCAGTAGATTGTCTTGACCATGTCTATAAGCCTAAATCCACTGAGATGCTGCCATGTGATTAGCTGACTAGAAATTTGCGTTACAAGCAGTTGGACAGGTGCACCTAATAAAGTGGCCGGTGAGTGTATAAGTTTATGTTGTTGTTTCCAGGTTTAAATATCACTTTTAGAAAAAAAACAAATCCAATAGGTTAGAAAAGATATACCACAATAAACCAGATCAGTCTGAGGGTCTGTGCCAAGTTTGAAAGTTGTAGTTTTAAATCTGTCAGAGGAGTTAAAGTCTGAAATTATACAGGACAACCGAAGCTGCACACAGTCTAAGTAGGAATGCTTGAAAACGAGTTTAATTTGGAAGCATTCATAAACTTTTACGTGAATCTGCTAGTATGAATGAACTTCAGATCATTATAATTGTCACATGACATATAACAGCATGAACTAAGTTGCTTTCTCAAGCCAAGATAATTACTAAGTAAAATAAATTTGAGAAAGCAGCATACCTATACAATAACCTGAACATAAAGATGTTTTTACAAATTCATACACGTAGTAATTGCCTGGACAGGCTTTGACCTTAATGGGTAAAGGAACGTATTCGCAGCAGCTGGAACCTTCAACACCACAGACGTTCCTGGTCACGACTCCATCCTCAATCTTTGGGTGAGGACCATTGAGCCACAGACTGTGCTCTGCATTACAGCTGTATTCACGAACACAGCTCTCCGGCATCCGGATGTCCAGCCCGTTGTAGAAAAGTCTGTACCAGCCGCTCCAGAAGAAAAAATCTTCACAAATGTCTGATCCACTTTCATTTGTGGCTCTCCAGGGACGATCCAGAGGTTCATAGTTATAACACGGATCTGCACTGATGTTGTTGAAAGCAACTGTTCAAAAGAGGTAAAAAATGTTCTTAGTTCTTCTGTGAGACTGATGATGAAAGCATTTTTCAGCTGCATGTGCTTGAATCAGATGTATGGGTTGTGTGCATTGAAATACTGAATGTTTAATTTTGATTGATTGGCTAAATGTAGGCGCATTTTGGGATGAGGCTAAAATAGCATAATATATAACTTTTTTTAAGTTCTTATGTGTTTTTAAGGTTTGTTTAGTTATGTTATGTTTTTGGAAGTACCAAATTAGCATTTTTTTAAAGGTTTTCTGAACACAGAAGTCTAGACTAATTCAGCTTTGCTGTCACAATAATAAATAACAATTGTAAAATATTAAAACAAAAACATATACTTTAAATTCTAAAAAAAATGGTAATAATATTTCACAATATGACTGTATTTTACTGTATTAAATATTTTCTTATGAAATAAATGTTCCCAGGGAAACATTACCACACCTATTTGCTTGTCAAATATCATTTCAGAGCATTTGAAGAATTGCATGAATCTAGAAGCCTTATTTGTTGCATAGAGATGTGCAAAGTCTTACATGTGTTGCGTATGTCTAGGTTTTATACTGTAAATGAGGTAATTAAATGATGAGGAAAAAATAGAGTAAATCATGATTCATGATGATATGAACCCAAAGCAGAAGAATGGTTGTCCATGGACCTTTTCAACTGTCAAATACAAACCTTCTTGTCAGATCACTCAAATTCAACCATTTTGTCAAATTAGTATTAAAACAACAAATCTGTGGTCACAGGTTAGTTTAAAATAGGTGTAAATCTTACCAATATTCAGCGGCAGCAACACACACAATGAAATTAGAAATCTCATTGTTGCAAAACCAATCCTGAAGATATTCAATCTGCATTTAAAAAAGAAATAATAATCATATGAAGGCAATTCTAATACAAAACAGGAACTAATGAAGAAAATACAGCATCTAAGGATGTACAGACAAAGGGTATCAATCGCAAAAAAAAAATCTGTAATCTATTTTAAAATATGAATAGATGTCTGATATAGTGAATAAAGCCAGAACTTCACCTGAGATGATGCTTCAGAGAGAACTCAGACTGAAGGCTCCTCAACAGGTCAAACAGAACGCAATGTTGCTGAACTGCACACCTCACATTCTTATAATTCTAAAATTGTAGGAGGATCAAAACAGACACTTACAAGTAATTTCTCCAGCAATAAGCTACTTCAACCACTTAACGGTCACCGCCCTGCCATCGTTAAGCTTAAAAAAAGTTAACCTATATACTGTTGGAAAGGTTTAATGCTGGGTTCACACCAAAGGAATAGCACTGTGCCACTAGCTCGAGTTTATTTGTGGGATGTTTTTCACATCACACACATTTTTAGTTCAAATTTAATTAATTGAACTTGTGCAGTTGTAGATAAGAATGAAGTGAATTCTGTGCAATTGCGGCAAACACATTTGTTTCACATTTGCATTGACATTGTATGTAATCTACTCAATGCAAATACTTTGATTTGGTTTTAACCAGCTATTATAGTAGGGTAACACCAAAAACAAAGCACAGCGTCACTTGCTCTGGTTTACTCACAGTATGTTTTTTACCTCCCGCAAGTTTCATGGCATCAATCATACCATGTGACAGTCATTTGCCTCTATTCACATTGCACTGACTTTGTATGTAACTTATGTGAATGCTTAATTACATGTATCGCTTTTTAAGAGCTCAAAACTTAGTGCATCCGGTAGTCCCTAGAATAGCAAAGTCTACTAAAGGAGGTCGAACCTTCTCATTTATTGCTCCTAAACTCTTCCTAATAATGTCTGAGGCTCAGACACACTCTCTTAGTTCAAAACTAGATTAAAGAACTGTCTTTTTAGTACACCGTGCACACAATTCATCACATAACAGTATGATGCATGAGTGTGCTTGATGCACCAGACATTTTGTTAGAAATACTTATATGCTTTACATGTTTGTTTCTATGTTTGTTTATAACTACTATTTCCATTTGTACCATTTCATTTTTGCATTAATATTTAATATCTCCTGTTTAAATACACTATGAACCGCAGCTACGCTAATTATTTACTTTGTTCTTTATTTCCACCTGGGCACACTCATCCTGAGGCATCTAGAGATCCAAGACCTGTGAAGAGATCATGCCAAACACAGAGCACTTCTATATGTATCCATTATCCTGGATCCCGTATCCTGAGCAAATGCTGTGGCAGTCATGGAGGAGTGGAGAGCATGTGACTGATTTCTGAAAGACCTCAGTGACAGACAAGTCTTTGCATTGATCCCATGGGTCAGCCTGAACACCCGCCGTTGACCTACTCACACATGCAGCTTCTCCACGATAGACGTCCAGCATTTTCCAGCCTCCGACACCTAGACTGCAGCTCTGCACAAGAAGTTTGGCCAAAGGAGAAATGGTCATGCCCAACTGAGTCAGGTTTCTCTCAAGGTTTTTTTTTCCTTCACTTTCGTCAATTAGTGAAATTTGTTTTGTTCCTCCCTCACCACTGTCACACTTGGTACTTTTATGGATTTGCTCTTCAGTATTTGGACTTTCAGCAGCGAAATTTAAGCCATACTGAACTGAACTAAATTTCACCTCTGAAAACTGGACTGACACAGTTTCAGTATACTAGAACTTCTAAGCTTCTTTGTCACAATCTACATTGTAAAAGTGCTATAGAAATAAAGATGAATTGAATGAAATTGAATTGAATTGAATATTTGGTATGAACCTAATATAAGACTTCTAAAAACATATTTTACCAGTTTTTTATGTGGAAAAAGTAATATAAAAAACCTTATTTACTGTCACCCTACAACCTGGGAGAACATTTGCACCATAATTTCACAGTCAAAACAAAGCAATCATGCCAAAAAATCATTAGAACATTTCTAGTGGCTGATTTTTTAAAGATATTATTGAACAACAGGTGACAAGTTTAAAGCGATTCTTACTTGTAAAATCAATTGTTTTTAAATCAAAATATAACATCCTTATAACCTGTAATATTCTTTAACAGTGGTCTGAATGGTCCTGTTTTAAATATTATGAAAAAAATGTGATGAAGAGCCAACTATTTCACACATACTATTTTTAAAAATGTTTTTACACTGCAAAAAATGTTTTTCTTACTTAGATTTTTCGTCTTGTTTCTAGTCCAAATATCTAAAAATTCTTAAATCAAGAAGCATTTTCTAGACAAGCAAAACATGTTGTCTTGTTTTCAGAAATAATATGCCAATATTAAGTGAGTTTATAAATAATCTTATGTCAAAAGGAAAAACAAGATTATTTTGGCAGATTATTTTGCTTGTTTAAGGAAAACTGACTTAATATTGGCATATTATTTCTGAAAACAAGACATTTTGGTTTTTTTTTTTTGCCAAGAAAATGTTTCTTGATATAAGAATTTTTAGATATTTGGACTAAAAACAAGACAAAAAATCATTTGGTATGAACCTAATATAAGACTTCTAAAAACATATGTTACCACAGTTTTTTTTATGTAGGAAGAGTAATATATTAAAACTTATTTACTATTTTATTTACTGACAAAAAACATTCTTGTAGTGTAGAGGCAAATACCACTGATGTCTACTTTACAAATTTAAAAAGGTTTGTAAAGTAGTTAAGAAAAGTATGTTGTTTCATTTTATCTAAACATTAAAGTGGACACTTTACTTGCATTGTATGCATTCCATTAGAATGAAATCACTTTGCAGATGCTTTGATCCAAAACACACATATGCAAAACCAAATATGAAAAAATAAATGACGATTTGGCACTGGTTTAAGTGCACACACTCACGCACACAAACACACACACACGCACACAAACACACACACACACACACACACACACACACACACACACACACACACA
>CAIGQZ010000217.1:5716770-5727094 GCA_903798205.1 Danio tinwini | reverse complement strand
CACACACACACACACACACACACACACACACACACACACACACACACCACTGTTATTTATATAAAATGACAACATGGATCTCATCACAGTCAAACAGAAAATAACATGATAGTTTTTTTTAAAGGTGTAGTTTGGTAAATTACTACAGTATATATCTAGTTTGTTGATGTACTCCTCAAATACTTATTATACCAGATCAGCAGATACTCTTAAGATGCCATTTTTTCCTAGAGTTAGGTCAATCTGCATTCTCTAAGTATGCTCCATATGTGTGAAATGAGCTTTAAGATATACAAATCTGTATTATCTATTACTATATTTATAAATATTTTAAAGTCTGTCTCTTAAGAACAGTTCCCAGAGATGGGTTGTGGCTGGAAGGGCATCCGCTGCGTAAAACAGGTGCTGGATAGGTTGGCGGTTCATTCCACTGTAGCGACCCCAAATTAATAAAGGGACTAAGCTGAAAAGAAAATGAATGAATGAATGAATGAATGATTAAAAGTTTAGAACAGTGCACATATGTTAATAATTGATTATGGTTTATATAATTTTAGTGTGTGTCTATGTGTTGTGATATGTAATTTTCTATGTTTTCTATTTTCTATGCTGCCTGTCTTGAGCAGGACTCCCTGGTAAAAAAAAAAAAAAAAAAAAGATAGTGTATCTCAATGGGACTTTTCCGGTTAAATAAGTAAATGAATAACGTTTTTAAAAAAAACTATAAGACCTACATTACCTGACAAAAGTCTTGTCGGCGATCTCAGATGTAACTGGGTTGTAACACATAATAACTTGACTTCTAGTTGATCATTTAAAAAATGGCAGAGGGTAGATTTTTCAGATGAATTATTTGTTGAACTGCATCACAATCATCACAAATACTGCAGAAGACCTGCTGAAACCCACATGGACCTACGAATTTCACAGAAATCAGTCAAGTTTGGTGAAGGAAAAATCACGGTTTGGAGTTACATTCAGTATGGAGGTGTGCGAAAGATCTGCAAGAGGATGGCAACATCAACAGCCTGAGGTAAAGACATTTGTGCTGCCCATTACATTACAAACCTTAGGAGAGGGCAAATTCTTTAGCAGGATCCTCCTCATACTTTAGCCTCCACATCAAAGTTCCTGAAATCAAAGAAGGTCAAGGTGCTCCAGGAATGGTTAGCCTAGTCACCAGATATGAATATAATTGAGCATTTCTGGGCGAGGAGAGAGGAGGAGGCATTGAAGATGAATCTAAAGAATCTTGATGAACTCTGGGAGTCCTGCAGGAAAGCTTTCTTTGCCATTCCAGATGACTTTATTAATACATTATTTGAGTCATTGCAGAGATGTATGGATGCAGTCGTCTAAGCTCATGGGAGTCATACACAATATTAATTGTTTTTCCACTGCACTATGACTTTATATTCTATACTGTACAATATTTCTGTTAAGTGACAATACTTTTGTCTTAAAGTCAGACCTTACTGTATTTATTAAATAATAAAAAATCAAGACATGATCATATTTAATTTTGGTAAAATAAGCGTAATCTAGAGGCCTTTGCCCTTCATATACACTACTTCTGATACTATATTATTTGTTGTTCCTAAAACTTGAATAGGCGATAACACTTTTGTCAGGTACATCACTATTAATTAACAAATGTGCACTATTAACACTATTAATTAACAAATAATGATTAAAATCATTATTTTAATAATTTTTAAATTCATACTTTTTTTGAATGTTGTGTTGTATGTTATGCTTAGTAAAAAATGAGGAAAAACCAGTCATTCTGTTAATTGGTTTGTTATTTACAGAAGTAACATCGGAAAAGTGCACTTTCGATTTCCCTAATACACATACAGCACTACAGAAGAAAAACAGATTTGACCATTAAATATGCAAACATTTTAGTGTGATTTGTGTAATCTCATTATTCAATGCTTTATTGTACATAGACTTACAGAATCTGATAGAAATCAGTAGAATCTGTTAGATAGAATTTTGTAAATGTAACAATCTTTTAATGAACTGAGGATTTTCTAGATAAACACCCCCAAAGTCCTGTAAATAGAAAGTTTGTAACGGTGTGGAATCAGTGCCACATTCATTAAGGAAGAGATTAAAAGTTTAGATTAGACATGTAAAGTTCCTTAGTGGAAATATTCTACAAGAATATCAGGAGACACATCAGAGAAACAAGTAATACAGTCAGAAAAACACTCAGGTACAGAGCTCTTGCTATGGGATTTGGAGCGGCACCGGCAAATCTGTGAATAGATTTGAATAGATCATGACACTGTTTTCATGACTAATCTACAACACTGTGGTTAATTTGATATTGCTTAATTCAAATATGCTTTATTTTGTTTTATAAGTCACCTTTGTCATTTTCAGACCACATAAATGGACCCAAGGATATGTGAGCGCTGTCATAAACATCCACGGATCTTTCTTCTCTCCTGTGGTGTTCAGAGTCACAGTTCTAAAAATGAAAAAAAAGACAAACAAGTTGTGTGAGTTGGTTATTATTACAGTAATTGTGTCAAGCAAGATGTCAAGGTTTTGCTGATCAGCGTGGTTTCATCAACCCCTACTGGTAGAAAAAAAACACACACACACACACAACTGGAAGGTCAACAGCATGCTGTGTCCCAAGGGAGTGATGAAATACAAGCCAAAACTGAACTTTCCACACTTCCAGAGGGAAACTACAAGATCTACACAGACAACTACTTTACCTAAAAAAAAAAGACCGTCTAAGGGACTATCACTGCAAGTAAACACAGACTTAATTTAAACCACACTGAATGTGACCAAATTTTTATTTTTATTTATAAATGCTTTTCACAAAAAATATGATTGTTGTGTGATTATTACTCATGATATATACTGCTATTAAGTGAATAACCCTGCAAATGAATGTTAAATGCTCTGTATACCTGTTCAGACAAAGTGAGTACAAATACAGAAAATGCAGGGTTCCACACAATTCATTCATGTTGTCCCAACACAAATCAATTAAGTTAACTTAACACTTTTAACAAATTTATGTGGGTTGAACATAAAATAATTAAGTTGTTCCAATAAAATCTCAATAATTGTGTGGTTTCAGCCCTATTTTAATTAGGTAGTTTGAGCAAGTAAAAATAAAAGTTGAATGTAGGCACAACATTGCAATACTACATCATTTCCCTAAAAACTTACTATTTTAAAATAAAAATATGTGAAAAATCTTCAATTCCTACATCAGAGTCCTCCTAAAACAATATCTGAGAGGTTTTTATATATGTGAGTCTTACAGGGTTAAATAAATAAATGTGTGTTTCATTCAGGGTCAGAATTATCATGGGCATATGGCAAAAAGTTAACAAAAAGGCCCTACTAATATAAGATAAGAGAGCAAAAATGGCCATGCACAATTAAACAAAGCTATAATGACTTTATGGCTGTTACCAATGGAGGGGTTTGTTGTGTTACAATTCATCTGTATTTACACTTTTCTGCACTGCTAAGCATTATAATGATTTTTTTTCTCTTGCCCTAATAAAAGCAATGGCTAACATGTAGCATTTAGACACCACTCAAACAGCTGGTGTTTTGCAGGCTTTGTGCTGAATTCAGATATTTAGTTCACACGCTTACTAATTCTTAGTGATTCATAGTAAACGACTAAGAGCATATAAAGAATATTTCTCACTTACTGTATATGCATAAACCTGCTCTAGATCAACATCTTGAACAGATACAAAATCATTTTAAATGTAATTTAATGAATAAATACATTTTATTTACATAGCCATAACATTACTGCCCGATGGTGTAATGGTTCCTGTTTTTTTATGTATAATTTATAGTGCATACATTTGTACATGCTTCAAATATGATAACGTTTTCTTGGTAAAAGTTTCCATTACATAAAAAAAATCTGTAATTGGGCTTTTAAACTTAAAAAGATAACATAAAAAAAATCTAAACCAGACACAAGCACTAAAACAGTTCATAACTTAAACTCACCACTGAGCAGTGATTGTCTGTCAGAAGGCAAAGGTGAATAGCGCAGTGCAGGTAAACCTTTGTGGAGTTTGCAGTGAAGATAAACATCTCAAATGAGAAACGGCTGAACATGGAAACGCCATTCTGCACCAGCTGCACTGTGTCGTCATTTGGAGGGGGACACCTGAGCATTTTACAGCAGTATAGCAAAGATAGAGTAAAGATTAGGTTTTTGTGTTTTCAAGTGTTCAAATGATGGTGGAAAGTAAATAATCAGTAATTTAAAAGTCGCCCAAAGCTGATGATTTATAATGAAGCATGTTTGGCATGCTGTCCCGGGAGAGAGCCCTGAGCTCATGAGATCCTCGAGCCTGGGGCTCCCTCCTGTTTGCAGGGTCAGAGGGGAATTTGAGCTCAGGTAGGTCTCGAGAACTCCCCTGCTTGATAATGGTGAATGCAAATTATGAATAACTATGGAGAGGATATAGCTGAATTAATTGCTCGTCTATGGTGTCGATTTGGTTTGGTCAATTTACTGATGTTACATGTTTTTGGTCTGTGGGAGGTAACGGATAGCCCGAGGCAGCGTTGCCAGACGTACGATAATTATTGTATTTGTATTTGATAATTTCGACCTCTGTACGATCAATAATGAAAAGAATCCTATAATGTATGATAATTTCAAAGTTTTATGGCATTTAAACTGAATTTCATTGTCATAAGGCTTCTACTTATTGATCTAGCTGCATCTTTTGTCTACTGTCTGTGAGAAGATCGTGGAGTTGGGCACGTTTTCTATGCCATCTTACGTTACATTTTTTCAGCCAATCAATGTGGAGAATGGCTCTCTCACGAGTCACGAGTTAACATTCTTGCTGCGCGCAGCCGTGCTTAGGTCAGTAGTTTTCAGGTTGAGGTTGATTGTTTAAGCAATAAAGTAAAAAAAAATTGTGCTGAAAAGGAAAGTGAGAAGGACGGGAGAGCTCTCTTAATGCTCTCGTTTTTCCCCATTCAAATGCATTGTGTGAATGTGTTTTTTCCAAAGTTAATCTCAATAAAACACAGCCACAAAATCAGCTCATTACAGATACTTTGAATGGGCTCATGCACACCTCAGAGTGTGTTAAAAATTCAGGAGGGTGCACTGTTGTCCAATTTGTACTGCAAAATGAATCTCTCAACATCTGGCAACACGCAGGTATTCAATGACAGCGACTTGGAGGTGAACTTTGAACCTTCCCACTAAGGTACACATATTTTATAAAACATTTTAACATATTGTGGTAATTTGCACATTGTGTCAAAATGCTATTTGTCTAGATAATATCTGTATACTCTCCGTTTGACTTGTGTACAGTCAATTTTCCTCCAAATACGATAATTTTGAGGTTCTGGTACGATACTTTGACATTTCAAATCTGGCAACACTGGCCCGGGGAAAACCCACCCAAACAGGGTGAGAACATGTAAACTCCACACAGAAATGTCAACTTGGCCAGGTAAAGACTTGAGCTAGTGACATTCTTGCTGTGGGCCTCTGTGCTGCCCTATCAAGGAAAGGGGAAGAGTAGGGGTGGAAGGGGAGATTATTCTAGAGGAAGATGGCTAAGGTAAGATATTCTGGTTATTTATAGTGATTTAGGAATCATCTGATTGGTGGATCATGCATTAGCTAATGCGGGACCAGCTGCTATCAATCATAATCACGGGCTCCTCTCAAAATTAGTTTATAAATACACTTCACTTAAATGTATGTCATTCTAGATGTAACAAATGGTATTATATTACAACCCCAAATCAGAAAAGGCTTGGACAGTATGGAAAACTGACTTGTATTTTATTGCAGACAATATAAACACAAAATATTTCATTTTTTTTTTGTCTGGTCAACTTCACTTCATTTGTAAATATACATCCTTTCCTGTCATTCAGACCTGCAACACATTCAAAAAAAGTTAGGACAGGAGCAGTTTAGGGCTACGTAGTAACCAAGTAAATTGATTAAATGATGTGATTTAAAACATGTGATGTTATTATGAAATTATGATTTGGTACAAAAGCAGCATCCAAGAAAGGTCTAGTCCTTTAGGAGCAAATATTGACCAAGGATCATCAGTTAGCCAACAAATTTGTGAGAAAATTATTGAAATGTTTAAAAACAATGTTTCTCAAAGAAAGATTGCAAGATATTTGGATATTTCATCTTCAAAAGTGCATAACCCAATTAAAAGATTCAAGGAATCTGGTGGAATTTCAGTGCATTAAGGACAAGATCACAAGCCTAGACTGAACTACCACGATCTCCAATCCCTGAATCAAGAATTGTCATTCATCTATAAGCGATATCAACACATGGTCTTAGGACTACTTTGGCAAACATTTGTCAAGTACTGTACCACAGTACGTAGTTACATCCACAAATGCCAATGAAAAAATGCCTAAGGAAGCCCTGTTTTAACAGTGTCAAGAAGCACCGGCAACTTCTCTGGGCTCGGAGGCATCTCATGTACTGTGGTCAGATGAATCAGTATTTCAGGTATTTTTTAAAAGAAATGGACGCCATGTGTTACAGACCAAAAAAGAAAAGGATCATCCAAACTGTTACCAACAGCAAGTCCAAAAGCCAGGGTCTGTCATTGTATGGGGTTGTGTCAGTGCCCTTAGCAAAGGTAACTTGCACTTCTGTGATGGCACCATCTTCATCTTAATGCTGAAAAGTACACAGAGATTTTGGAGCACAATATGCTGCCTTCTTTTCCAAAGACGACCATGCATATTTCAACAAGACAATGCAAAACCACATTCTGCACACATTACAGGAGGAAAGAGGAAGAAGATACAGGTACTTGACTGGCCTGCCTGCAGTCCCAACCTGTCTCCGATAGAGAATGTGTGGTGCATTTTGCAGTGCAAAATGCAATAACGAAGACCACTTACTGTTGCTAATCTTATGACTTGTTTGTAGGAAGAATGGCAGAAAATGACACCTAGAACAATTCATCACTTGGTGCCTTTAGTCCCTAAATGTATTTTAAGAGTTGTGAAAAAGAATGGCAACTTTAAAAATTGTTAATGCTTTACTGTTCCAACTTGATTTCAATGTATTGCAAGAACTAAAATTGGAATATGTGTTTATTTTAAAGAGAAAATAAATTCATGAGGAACACATTAAATAATGTGCTGTTATATGCAATTAAATACAAGTCAAAGTAAATTTCGAAATCACTACTTTCTTTTTTATTTGCGCTTTCCATACGGTTCCAACCTTTTCTGATTTGGGGTTGCATATGAATCATTAGTGTGAAGAAAGAAACAAAAACCTTAATGGTAACAGTTAAAGTACATGAATAATGATGTACTAATACGTAAACTAAATGTTTATTCATTATGAATAATGATGAATTAAGGAATGCGCTTACCATGAACTAACTTTAACTTCAACATAAGTCACATGGGTTTACAGCTACCTTAATTATGTGTTAGTACATGTTTAGTAATTTAATGTATTAATTAACATTTTAGTTTTAGCAAAATGTAACTAAATGAATTCCTGACCTGTTAATGTATCTTTTTCATCATTTTACTTCGAGGGGTGCGTTATTATTACTTCATTCTTAAACACTCATGACCTCCTGTGTTAAAAACTGTCCATATTGATGTAGACAGAACACTTTTTAATTGTTTTTCAATGTAAACATACACTAGACAGGCTTGGATAACTGTTTCATTTAATCACAGGTGTTTTATGAGTAGTTAAAAATGAGGTAAGGATAATGTGCCCCTCCAAGTAAAGTGATGACATAAAGATACATTAACAGGTCAAGAGTTCATGTTGGTTGTATTTAGCTAAAACTATAGTGCATTAATTAACAAACAAGTACCAACAAGTAATTAAGGTAGCAATTATTCACACATGACCACATGTGACTTATGTCATAGTTAAAGTTAGTTCTTGCATGCCTTATCTTATCATTAGCTCATAATGAAGTAACGTTTAATTTACATTTTAGAACATCATTATTCATATATTCATATTGTGAATACCACATTAACTTGCCTGTCAACAATGAGGTCCCAGCGGAGAGGATCATGAGGATCGTTCACAGGTGTAGCCCAGCATTTGTCGATCACTGAGGCAAACTGACGGTCGTCAACTCCATCAACGCGAACCTCCACAAAAATACGTTTGCTCACCTTCGCAGCCACACTACCAGTGAAGGGGTGGAGGAATTCTGCATCCTGGTATGGAATCATTCTGACCCGATATGTACCTTGACCAGCAGGAAGGGTCTTATGCACATTGCTGTTAAAGATGATACACAAGATATGTATAAACTACAAATTAGTACAATTCTGAATATTAATAGTTCGAATAATTAATCACACTCCAATAAAATGCTGGGTTGAGACAGCCTGGATTGATAATCATTGATTATCATTCTGGATTGGGAAAGTGAATGCTGACACTGCTTTGCCTGTCTATGTTTGTGTCATTTATTATACATAAAGCTTACTTCAGCTCAACAAAATCTGACAAAAGCAGATTGGGAATAAGTTGTATGTGTCTGATGAGTTTCAAAATTGTCGTAAACATTTGGTTTGTACAGATCTGTAGGGTACTAGGGTACAGATATGTGCGAATGAAGATCCACAGACAATCTGACATTTAGATTCAATAAATTAACCCAGTGCTGGGTTTGCCCTTTTTTGACTTCACAATGGGTTGCCAAATTGAACCAAATAAGAGTTGTTTTAACCCAGCATTTTTTTAAACCCAGAGTAAAATTTGGCTGAAGAGAATGTGTCTCACCTCTCAAGAGGGTTGATGTCCATGGTGAGTGATTGCGTTTGCAAATAAACACAGCTAAAAGAAAGCTTCAGGACTTTTGTTCTGCTAATGAGAAGTCCAGTTGTGTTTGGTTCTCCCACAATAAAGTTCTCATAGATGATGTGCGTGCCATTGGCCTGTAGGAACATGTTAATTGAACATTTGTAACTGAAGAGACATTGTAATGAATTATGAAATAATTGAAAAGCATGTGTTTTTGAGTACCATCATGCATTATGAATCTCTATATACTGTTTTGCATCTGCACCACACTGGTTTGCACTCTTTGCCATGTGCACTTAAGTATAACTGAATTGTTTACTATTTTTATATTCACTTATATTTTGTGATTATATTATGTGTGTAATTGTATTTATTGTCATTTCTTTTTAAAATTCTACTTTTTGTATTAATATTATCTGTTATGCATCTAGGGTCTAAGAGTAATGTAATTTTGATTGTCTGTATGCCCTGTACTCAGGGTGCAAATTACAGTGTGTGTGTGTGTGTGTGTGTGTTGGGGGGGGGGGTGCTTACATCAAAACAAGATATATGGGGGTCAGCCCTTTAATAGTAAGAAATAGCTTTCTCTGGTCTCTAGCTTAAATATTAATAATTCAAATTGTATAATATAAATAAATATACATTTAATTCCCGCTATAACGTTGTACATCATTGTGAATGCATTATCGCGCCAATCAATGCTAGGAAAAATATCATTCAACAGTCTGAAACTGGCAGTTCTAGAGCACCAAGAAACATCTTAAGTATTCACAGAACACATTTCTGGTAAAGTAGGTGTTTATATCTGCATGTAACCTAAAAAAAAGAAACATTAGACACAAAATTTGCATAGTTAGACCAACAGTAACCTCTAAAATAGTCACTAAATATTCCTCAAAACACTGAAAAGGTATACATTTTATTAATAGATTAGATGTAATTTAAATACATTCATAAATTTGACTAAAGCATGTGTTTCCAAACTACTACCGAAAAAATTGACTCCATCAACCACCCCACTCCCCACCCCCACCCCCACCGTCAATGTACAATTTGCACACTGCCTGTACACGTGGTTGAATTGACAATAAAGCTGACTTTGACTTACTGTTAGACTTGTGCCACAGATATGTTCGTTGTTGTCAAAGTAAAACTCCACTTGGCCATCTCGGACTGTTCCTCTGCAGTTGGCATCATTGAGGTGCAAGATCTCCGAAGGAAAGCCAGCATCAAAAAGCTGACAGCGAGGCAGAGATATGGAGCCATAGCTGCGTTCACAGGTTTCATTAAAGTCTGAGATACAACACATACAAGAGAATGTCAGCGGTGACCAGAAACCAAAATATAATCTAAAATGAATATTTATTGTTTTTGAAAAGTTATTGTGGAATGAGTCTGACCAAAGGAGTTTGCTGCTGAAGGCTGAGATCTGTGATGGTTCTTCTTGCAGGAACAACCATAAACACCATGTTTCTCCTCACAATGTTCATTCTCAGTGCAGTT
>CAIGQZ010000217.1:5673243-5686770 GCA_903798205.1 Danio tinwini | reverse complement strand
ATATATATATATATATAATTTGCATTTACTTTATAAAAACTTTGAAGCAGTACATGGCATATTAAAGAAAAAAAAAGCTAAATAAATAAAGTTTATGTCTTGCGTAAAATTAAAAGGGGTTTCTAAAGTATTTGATATTGTGAAAGTAGTTCACAATTTTTTTCCCAAAAATGCATTGCATTCCCATCATGCACATTGACTATAGCTCTGTCTTCTTAAATGTACACTGTTTACTTGCTTTAGAAAATGCTTAGTTAGTTGTGTATAAAAGCTGAAACTACTGTATCTAAAAATGAAATCTGACATGTATAAAGCACAAACATGTAAAAAGCAAAATACTAAGCATTTTCAATTTTGTTATTATAACTTTTTTGCAGCCTAGCTTAAGCAATTAACTACAAGATCTTTTATAATCCGTCATAAGTCTATGCTATAAAAGCTGTGACTACTGTATCTAAAAATGCATACATTATTAAAAAGTTAATTGGTAGAAAAAATGGCTAATAGTAATAATAAATAATAATATGCATAATAAAAGAATAAGTATACTAATATAAAATACTAAAGAATAAGTATAGTCAGATGAGATGAACGAGTAGTAACTTCACCTGAGTTGCTGCTGCAGAGTAAATCAGAATGACTATCTCTTCATCAGTTCAACCAGAACACAATGAAGCAGAACTGCACGTGTTATTGTTAACAGTGGGTTGGCCATTACAGGTAACCATTCTAAACAATAACTTTAAACCAGTTTTTCCATTAGTTAAATCCATGGCATGCTGTGCTTTTATCTGATTTTTAATCCTTTACTTCCTTGAATTTTTGTAGGAACACAATCTAGTCACCTACTAACCTCATACCGTGTCTATCTAGAATTTGAATTGTATAGTTTTGTCATCTAACAACAGAGTCTGCTTTATAAAGCATACAGTTTTATATATTTTTTTTTTACAAAATATAGTATTAACTTTCTATACTGTGAGAATGCTATGTGGTAAATTGCATATTCACATGTAAAATGTATGTCATTGTAGCCAGGCACCTGAAAGGAAGGGAGTGGTGAAAACTCCTGCGGGAGGGGGCCGGGGGAAAGGACTCTCGCTGGAGTTGAAGCTTGGGGTAAAACTCCTGCGAGAGTCCTTTCCCCCGGCTCCCTCCTGTTGGGGAGTGAGGGCCTATGCGGAAGGAAGACAGAAAAGTGGAACTTGTCGCTAGAAGGAAAGTAAAGTAGCAGAGGGACTTGATGCTGTAAGGAAGAGAAAGAAGTGGCGGAGAAACTCAACGCTTGAAGGAAGCGGAGCACTCAACGCTGTTAGGAAGTGAAAGGAGGAGCGGAGGGACTCAACGCTTGGAGGAAGCGGAGCACTTAACGCTGGAAGTCGAAGCTCGAGGTAACACTCCTGTGGGAGTCAAAGTGCGGGGGCCAGGATCCTGCAAGAGTCGGGAAAAGGGAAGAGGTGGTGGAGTCTCTTGCAGTGGAGTGAATGGTGAATGGGTGGCCGGGGGTGGGCGTGTCTCAGGGTATCACGAGAGAAGAGGAAAAGGCTGAGGCATGCTGATTCCTTTGGCTTGCAGTGGGCCACTCAGCTGGTGAGGATCTGCTGGGCAGTTTTTAGGTGGTAATGGCTGAGATGAATGTAGGATTTGAAATTGTCTAATGACCATCGGCCAAGGGTGTGGATTTGTTGCTGTGAGAGCCCTTTATGGGCTGCAGTGGTAGCTGCTCTGATCCTAAAAAAGTTACTGGAAATGGGGTCTGGGGGAAAACTTGAAAGGAGAATACCTTTAAGATGCTTTTGGAACCGGAATCATGTTACAGGATGATTAGCATCATCAACAAAAAGGGGGGAGAGGGGGTTGGAATTTTAACGTCTCCTATAATGTAAGGAAGCTGGAAAAGTTTGAAGGGACTTGTAAGGGAGGTGAGGTCAAAAATGTAAATGAAATGACCTTTCCTGGACTGGTCTGTCTTGCTTTGTTTGATAAAAAAGGAAAAGGTTTATCCAACAAAGTTAGGCCTGAAATTGTGGAGTGTGGAAGTTGAAAGTTATGGCTATCTCAGAGATATGCATTTGGGGAGTATGCTGAGGGTAATGGATTCTCTGGGAGAGCAGGACTCTCTGAGAAGTTGTTGTTGTTATTGTTGTTGTCCATGCTGGAAAAGTTGCTACTTCAGCGGAGTAAACTATGGAGAAAATGCTTCTTCTAGACAAAGATTACTAAACTCTGGTTATTTATAGTGAGTTAGGAATCATCTGATGGGTGAATAATGCATTAGCTAATGCAGGACTAGCCATGGTCAATCATATGTGATCCCCTCGAAAATTGTTTAGAAATAAACTTCACTTAATAAATACAGAATTCACTACTCAACGTAACTTTATTGAAGTATAATCTGTCTGAATACGATGTTTCATCGGATTTCTGCCATTGTTGCCTTTGAATTTGAATCTGCTCCAAACCAATAGCTTTCAGTCATATACATACATACATGCATTTTTTGCTACAAGGTTTGTTCGCCAAGCACAAATATTTCACTTCTGTTCGATAAATTGGCCAAACACAATTTAATATGTTTGGTGAATATATATTTTTAATTTTAACTTCAGACCATCAGCTAAAATTAATAGTTATTTCTTTGTTTGGGGCTTGGGAAGTAATTTGTTGTCATTTGTTTCCACATGTTTTTAAGTTTGAGGTTAAGCATCTTCTGGGAAAAAAAAAAAAACGAAAATCATCCTGTACACACGAAAATGGTGTTGACATATGTCCGCATGCTGCTCTGTTGAGCTTGAAAATTGACTGACGTAACAAAAAAGCTGAAATGTCAGAAATGTGACGCTTAGTACCGTACTGCTGAATAGAAAACGTGAACAAAGCATGTGTCTGTATGACTCTGATTACAAAGCACCTGTTTGCCAAGAATGCTGCAAATCAACTTAAGCATGATGATGGAGATGTGCTGTGGTTGTTAGTAGATTGTACTGGCGTGTTTTTGCTGAACTTCTATTTTCAGTATGTCGGGTGATGTTTATTAAGCATTTTGATCAAGCATTGGTGGTCAAGTAATAAATGTAACAACAATAGACAATCAACTAATCAGGCTTTTTTTCTCTCCACTGTTGATTTTAATTCATTATTTAACTTTTATGAATGAGACTTTGTCCGTTACCCATTGTACTTTATAATTATTTTGCAAGAATTGTGTGGCAGAAATTTTTTATAAAAAAAAAATCTAACTTTATTATTTTTTAAATAACATGTCTAACATATCGTAATGGATAGAAATGTGCTTTCATTAGAAAATATGCCACAGATTCATATTTACAGTCAGGGCTTAACATTAACCTTTTTTATCACCAGCCACTGTGGTTTTCCAACGTTGCTAGCCACTTGCCATTTTCACTAGCCAGAATTTTGTTGTTGGGACAATATATTTTATTTGCATAAATTTGACTTTGGCATGCTAAAAATGAATTTTAAAATGTTGTGTTATGTACACATGCCTCTTCGTTTAATTTAACTCTTTTTTTATTATTTCACATGACTTTTTAGGGCTCAACACTAAAGATTTACCATTTTTTTTCTCTGGCCACACCAAACTAATTTTTTCCGTGCCACAAATTTTAAATAATCTTTATAATGTGTCAAAACAAGCTAAATATTGCTGTATACATACACTTTTTATTCAACTAAAATGTATTTTAAAAAAATGGCATAAAAAAGATATTCTCATTTATCTAGAACTACACACAGTAGTTTGTCCAGGCTAAAGGTCTCAGATAATCAGGTAACTACATATAAATAGAGAGTTATCTCCTATTACAGCAATGTTATTGTGAAGGATGATAACTAAACCATATTAGCAAAAATAACTGTAAGTGTAACCCCGCCTGTCCTACGCCACCCAACCCGCTCCGAGCTGGTATCGAACTGGCGACCTTCCGCATGGGAGTCGGTTGCTCTAACAAGGAGGCTAAAGTGAGATTTACTTGCATAGCACTTACTAGCTGGCCTCCGTTACATAAGCAAACAAAAGCAGGTTAAAAACATTCTGTGCGGTAGTGAAAGGATGATCACAAAATCAGTGAGCGAGGATTGCCTGCTTTCTTTTGCTCTACCGAACAGTTATCATTTATGCTGCTTCTCGATTCTAAGATCACATTTGCATGCATATTGACAGCAATAACAACAGGGGAAAATAAGTATTAACACGTCACAATTTTTCTCATTTCGAAAAAAGGGGGGCTATTTCTGAAAGCTTAATTCACAAATTAAGCACTATGAACATAATATACAGTTATGTTTGTTGCATCTGACAAACCCTATTTAACTGATAACTGGTATCTCAGTTTTCATTGACGTTGGGGCTGAGCTCCCACTTTATTAATATTTCACCCCCAAAAACCAATAAAAACCTCTATATATTTATGAAGATAATTCATGTCCTTTCATTTCACAGAACAAAACAAAAGGAGAATTAAGACTCCTAACTTGTAGAGACAACAAGGTGTCAGCAAACAAACTTTTGCAAAAATCTGCTTGTGCAGCTTCACATACACACTAGATCAGAAAATCCAGCATAATGAAAGGCAATCATCCAGATCCTGACATGTTCCTTAACTAGCAGGGTCCATCCATTCTGCTGAAACACTGCAAAAAAGGGAGACTGTGATGCATTTGCAAACTCTAAGCAGCAAAACAGTTTTATTATAAGTCAGCTTGAACCAGCACTATTATCTATGTAAACAGCATGTAATTATAAATCCAAAAAAAAAAAAAACCCAAATGATTAGTATTTAGGGCACATTTTGTTTTTGGCTCTGTGCAAACAAAAGAGCACATCAGACCTGTTCTGTAAGTTTATTTTACAGTAAATGCATTCATGTGTACTTCCTGGAGAAAGTACAGGATTGCATGAACCAAGTAAACAAGTTTAACTACAGACTATTGGTCATACCAAGTTATTACTTATCTGTTGAGTCAGTCATAGAAGTTTTTTTTTTCTTTTTGCACACTGAATTAATTGATTAGATAAATGTGTTTCCGTCATTGTATTGAAAAAAATAACATAAAATTGAATGAGTACATATTTATACACATTTTAAGAATGTACAGTTGCAATCAGAATTATTCAACCCCCTGATTTGTTAGCCCCCCTGTTTTTTTCCCCCAATTTCTGTTTAACGGAGAGAAGATGTTTTCAACACATTTCTAAACATAATAGTTTTAATAACTCATCTCTAATAACTGATTTATTTTATCTTTGACATGATGACAGTAAATAATGTTTGACTAGATATTTTTCCAGACACTTCTATACAGCTTAAAGTGACATTTAAAGGCTTAACTAGGTTCATTAGGTTAACTAGGCAGGTTAGGGTAATCAGGCAAGTTATTGTATAATGATGGTTTGTTCTGTAGACTATGGAAAAAATAAATAGCTTAAAGGGGTTAATAATTTTGACCTTAAAATGGGTTTTAAAAATGAAAATCTGCTTTTATTCTAGCCAAAATAAAACAAATAAGACTTTCTCCACAAGAAAAAAATATTATCATACTGTGACAATTTCCTTGTTCTGTTAAACATCATTTGGGAAATATTTAAAAAAGAAAAAAAATTCAAAGGGGGTTCAATAATTTTGATTGCAACTGTATACACATATTGGCATTTCCATTCAGATATTAAAAATGTGCATAACATTTGAGTTTAGAAATATAGCAAACGCATAACTCCTAAGTGGAAGAGCAACTGTGTGCAATAAGCTATATGCTTAGCTAGTGTTTTTCAGCCAATGATAAACTTCCGGTGAAAGCTTTATGTCACTATTTTTAATTTCATAACGTTCCGTTTACAGCGTCAATGTTGTGATGTAATTCAAATGTAGTCAGTTTAAACGCAGGTGCCGTAATTAGTGACAGGCTAATGCAGAAAAAAAAAAAACATTTTCCTATTCTAAAGACATGGCGTGGAAAAAATAATAATTTAATGCAGTGCTTCTTGTTTGGTCTGAGACCCACTTTATATTGTATCTTAGCCAGGCAGTGAAGATCTCTGTTTTTTTAAAGAAATCTTAAATGCATCAATTTTGTATGGGATGACAATTAACTGCAAGCCTTAAGGCTGGCTGACTGAAATTAAAAGTCAGTGTGCTTATACCCCATTGCACGGATGGACAATGTTCAACAAGACCAACCACAATGCTGACTGAAAATATTAGTTACGCACCGCTGCAAGCACCTTTGAAAAAAAAAAAAAAAGACAAAACAGTACACCTAATGGCCTATTTCACGTAGCACATTTATCAATACATCTGAGATCTAGAATGTATGGAATGAAGATCACATACCTTGAAAATTAAGCATTACAGACTTTTCCTGTTCAACTGGGAACTAAAAGGTGTAAAGTGTCAGTCAAAAACATGAAAATCACATGTTTAACCATGAGACAGCAAGATGCTTTTACTGGTTTTAACTGGAAACAATTTATTTTCACAGTGAGAACTCAAAAATGTTTAAAAAGAAGCAAATGTAAAATAAAAAAAGCCCTCAGTACTCAAAAGGTGGCATTTTTCTCCCTAGGCCACTTCTTCACACAAACCTTCAGTTAATGGAGTCCATTATACTAGTAGCAATGATGCTTTTAAATATGGTTGCATAAATTAACAATAACGGGGTTTTGTTTACGAGTGACGGAAGGATGGAACGTGAGATTGACAGGCAGATTGGTGTAGTGGCAGCAGTAATGTGGTCGATGTACCGGTCCGTTGTGGTAAAGAAGGAGCTGAGCCGAAAGGCAAAGCTCTCGATTTACCAGTCAATCTACGTTCCTACTCTGAGCTATGGTCATGAGCTTTGGGTCATGACCAACATGACAAGATCTTGGATATGGCCGTAGTAAATTTCCATTGCAGGTCGGCAGAGCGCACTCTTATACATAGGTTGAGGAGCTCTGTCATCCGGGAGGAGCTCAGAGTAGAGCCGCTGCTCCTTAACATCGAGAGAAGTGAGCTGAGGTGGCATCTGTTTTGGATGCCTCCTGGACCTTTACCTAGAGAGGTGTTTCAGGCATGTCCCACCGTGAGGAGGCCTCAGGGAAGACCCAGGACATGCTGGAGGGACTATGTCTCTCGGCTGACCTGGGATCGCTCGAGAACCCCCCGGAGGAGCTGGAGGAAGTGTCTGGGAAGAGGGAAGTCTGGGGTTCTCTCCTAAGACTGCTGCCCTTGCAACCCGGCCCCGGAAAAGCAGATGAAAATGAATGAATGAATGAATAATTAACAATAACATGAGTTCAATAGCATTTATAAATCTTAGTTTAAAGTAGTTCCAAAAAAATCATATTTCATGTGTTAACATTAGTTGAAGCACACAAAGTTTCATTAACAAGAAACTACATAAAGCATTATTAAAGCAAAATAACAAAGATGTTTAGAATGTTTAAACACTAAGCTGCATAATTTTTAACAACACAAAAATAAATTGTATTTAAAATATATTCAATTACAAAAAACTATTTTAAATGTTTTAATTGAACTGACCAAATTATCCCAATTGGTCCAAAAAGATGCAGCCTTGTTTAATATTACAGCTTTCATGAAATATATATGGTCTGCACCATTTATAAACAATATATAGTCAACATCTTACTGTTAATAACTGGTGCAGACTAGACAAAGTAAAACCTCACCTTACCGGTTTTCCTTCATATGGCGTGAGAGTCAATGGCA
Source organism: Danio tinwini (assembly GCA_903798205.1). Classification (NCBI taxonomy): domain Eukaryota; kingdom Metazoa; phylum Chordata; class Actinopteri; order Cypriniformes; family Danionidae; genus Danio; species Danio tinwini. Next base: position 5,679,040 of record CAIGQZ010000217.1, on the reverse strand, counting down.
TTCAAGTCATTCATACTGTACTAACACTGCCCTTAAACTGGAGATGAACTCAGCTATCAGTGGTAACAAATACTCTACAGAAACACAAATGCAGTCTACATTACATCATTTAGCTCAGGCCAGAATATAAAAAAACACAGACACTTGGCAACCACTCCATCCTCAATCTTTAGGTGAAGACCATTGAGCTGCATTACAGCTGTATTCACTAACACAGCTCTCTGTCATTCGGATGTCTAGTCCATTGTAGAAAAGTCTGTACCAGGAGAAAAAAAACATCTTCACAAATGTCTGATCCACTTTCATTTGTGGCTTTCCAGGGACGATCCAGGGGTTCATAGTTATAACACGGATCTGCACTGATGTTGTTGAAAGCAACTGTTCAAAAGAAAACAGAAAGAGTTATTAGTTCTTCTGTGAGACTGGTGATGAAAGCATTTTTCAGCTGCATGTGCTTGAATAAGATGCATGAGTTGTGTGCATTGAAATACTGAATGCTTAATTTTTATTGACTGGCTTAATGTAGGCGCATTTTGTGACGAGGCTAAAAATGCATATTATATAAATATAACTTTTTCTTTTTAAAGTTTTCTTAAGTTACTGTTTCTAAAACCAATAAGCATTTTTAAAAGGATTCTGAACATTGAAAGTTAACACTAATTCAGCTTTGTTATCACAAGAATAAATAAAATGGTAAAATATTAAAACTAAATCAGGTCTTTTAAAGTATAATAAAGAAACAGTAATAATATTTCCCAATATCACTGTATTTTAATTTAATATTTCTGATGAAATAAATGTTGCCTGCCTGGGTATAAGCATAAAAGACTTTCAAAAACATTACCAGACCTATTTGCTTGTCAAATATCAGCTCTGAGTCTAAAATTACAGCATTTGAAGAATTTCATGAATCAAGGAGTCTTGTTTGTTGCATAGAGATGTGCAAAGTCTTACATGTGCTTGACACTTCTGGGTTTTATACTGTAAACGAGGCCCCAAACTCTGATATCTCATTTTGACTAGAAAAAAGATCATTAAATGATGAGGAAAAAATTGAGTAAATCATAATGATGTGAACACAAAGCAGAAGAATGATTGTCCATGGACTCTTTCAACTGTCAAATACAAACCTTCTTGTCAGATCACTCAAATTCAAGTATCTTGTCAAATAAGTAGTATTAAAACAAATCAGTGGTCACAGATTGGTTTAAAATAGGTGTAAATCTTACCAATATTCAGCAGCAGCAACACACACAATGAGATAAAAAATCTCATTGTTGCTCGTTTATACTGTATACACTATGAACAGCAGCTACGCTAATTATTCTCTATTTCCACCTGGGGGTACTCATCCTGAGTCCCTCAGACTATGCAGCACCACTGATGCGATCCAAGACCAGCGACGAGATGATCCCAAGGTTTTCATCATCCTGGACCAGGCCGTATCCTGAGCAGCTGCTGTGGTGGTCATGGAAGAGTGGAGAGCATGAGACTGATTCCTGTGACACTCCAGGGACAGACGAGTCTTCGCTGAGGTCCAGCATTCTCCAGCCTCCGGCGCCTAGACTGCAGCTCTGCACAAGACGCTTGGCCATAGGAGAAAAGGTCGTGCCCAACTGAGCCTGGTTTCTCTCAAGGTTTTTTAAATTCTTCAATTACGCCAATCTGTGAAGTTTTTTCCTCGCCACTGTCGCCACTGGCTTCCATGGTTTGGGATCTGTAGAGCTGCGCATCAATGGAATTGCTCTTCAGTGTTTGGACTCAGTAGCGATTATTAACCCACACTGACCTGAGCTAAACTGAACTTAAACACTGAAAACTGAACTGACACTGATTCAATTTACTATAATCTTCAATGTGAAGCTGCTTTGACACAATCTACATTGTAAAAGTGCTATAGAAATAAAGGTGAATTAGATTAAATTGAATGTTCAGCTGGAATAAAATAACTTGAACTTGTGTGGTTGTTGATAAGATAAACAAGTTTGAAGAATCACATTTGCATTGACATTGTATGTAATCTACTCCTGCAAATATTTAATTTTGATTTGGTTTTAACCACCCAATATGATAGGGTAACACCAAACACGAACAACGTCACTTGCTCTTGTTTACTCATGGAATATTTTTCATCTCACGTAATGTTCCTAGTTCCATTTACATTTTTTGAACTTGCATGAAAGATGTAATTGAGGCTAATTCCACATGTTCATAGCTAATGTGACACGTATTATGGAGCATTCATGCAATGCAACAGTCATTTGCCTCTATTCGCTTTGCTTTGTATGTAACTTACGTAAATATCTAATTACATGTTAGGCGTGAACCAGGCATAAGACTTCTGAATACAAATTTACCACTGTTTATGTTATGTAGGAAATGTAATAGATCGAAACTTATTTACTGTCACCCTACAACCTGGGGGACCATTTGCACTTACATTTTAAACCATAATATTGCATTACAAATATAAAACAAACATTTGAACATTTGTCTGATTTTTTTGATAGATATTATCAAGCAACAGTTATTCATTAATTTGTAACAAGTTTAAAGCAATTCTTACAGCAATGGACCTATTAATCAAAAGATAACATCCATTCTATATTCTTTACCAATAGTCTAAACATGTTTTAGATATTATGAATGGGAAAAAAAACTTTGTGATGCAGCAGCAGCTATGGCCCAATCCCAATTCCACCCCTTAGCCCTTTCACCCCTCGTTTTGTGCGTTCCTGTGAAGGGGTAGTAGTGTCCCAATTCTCTTTAGCTTGAAGGCGTAGGGCTAAGGGGAAGAGGAAGATAGCCCTTCGAATAAAGGTTTTTCAGGACCACACTCGAAACCAAGGGGTAAGAAAATTTCCCAGAATACACCAGCCACAACGGCAGAATCGCTGCACCCGGATGTAAGGAGATTCACAAATAAGTATTTATTGTCATTATTACGAATTTTTACAACAAACAATCACATGTTATAATACATTTATAACCACGTTCGTGTTTTATCATCATGCTTTCAAAAAAACGCTAAAATAAAAACCGCTAAATTTCGCTATCTATAATCCATAATAATAACTCCTGTATAGCAGTCCCACAACATTCTAACACTCGATGACACTCGAACACCCTGTCAGAACAGTCTAGTGGCTGGGAATGAGCTTTTTACAGTGTCTGCTATATTAATATTGTTTATGGTGTGTTTGCATAGATAAATATGGCCACTGTGTAAATGTGCAGTATAGTTACGATCTTATAGCCACATTAGATCGTTATGATAAATTAATATATTCCTTCAGTGATTTCCAAGATAAATACCAAAAAAATAACACAACTGGAATAACTATAACAGTCGCAATCGTCTAATCTTATATGAAGCAAGAGATTGCGGTGACATATGATGACGTGTGCATGTGCTGTAGTGCTGTCCTATTTCTTAGGGGTAAATTTTGAAGCCCTTCCTCTTCCCACTAGGTTTTAAAGGGCCATGAAACCCCCTATTTCAGCAGGCTGTTTTCACACCTCTAGTTTGGAAAAAGTCAGGAAAAGTGGGCGTGTCCAGCTCCATTTAGGTGGGAGTGTTAGGGGAGGGAAAGAGGGAAGGATTTGGTTTCTGTTTGGGCATGTGCGAGGCAAAACAAAGACACAGGGGAGAAAGATAGTGACTGTGTTTACATGGACATCAGTAAACAAATTATTTGCCAAATTATTAATTTGTCGACTTTAACTGCAGTTTGGCACTTTCACTTTTTATTCAGGAACATTTCCTGCATGTTGCCTGTGACAAACGACATATTGTATGCGAGGAACTGCTAATCCAATGTTTGTTACCGCACGGCGAATGGGAGAAAACAAATCCTCATCTCTCGGTAACTTAGATGACTCGGTAGGTAGCGTCAGAAAGTCGTGTGTGTATAGACTATCCTGTCACAAAATGCGGCGAAAATCCTGCACAACGGGAATAGTTTGATCATGTTTACATTCGGAGAGCAGGATTTACAGCGGATCTTTCAGTCTATAATATTGTACTATACTATTGCAGTGATATTAACATACTGTAAACTTAGTAACTAAATCATTTTGACTATAGTATGTCTTTAAAAACTGAAAGAGCACTGCTGACAATACGAACTAACTTTGCCATCTGAATGAACAACTGATTGCACACTTACCAAATCCGGATTTCACCATTTCTAGATGCGAAAAAGCTCTCAGGTAAAAATGTTCCTTACAAACGAATTTCTGTCGCATGCACTGTAATCCACATGAGTCCAGCAGCGCTCTCACAGCGGGAAAATGAAAACAAAACCTTTGTTGCAGCACATTAATAAACACAGCGTTCTATCACTTGTTTTGGCAACACAGCGTGGCTCTGTCTCTCTGTCGTCTGAACACTGTAACAGGTCTCCGAAGCTATCGTGCATATTAATGAAATTGCACGTCATACACAATAGAGCGCGCTGATTGGTTTGAACAAAGTCTTTCTCATGAATTAATGCCGCACCCTCAGAGACGTCATGATGTACTGCCAGGTACAGACAGCCAATCTCCACTCTGGATTTACACGCAAGTATCTCATGGCCATGACACAGCTTCAAAAATTTGTTTTAAACCGGAAGAACGAATTTGCTCAAAATAACGCAAAAACAACCAATTTTCACTTTTTAGTGCAATATATGTGTCCTAATAGTGTTTATAGCAACGCGGGACACATATATGACTGTCAACAGCTCAAAAAATGTGTTTTGGTGTTTCGTGACCCTTTAAAGGCCAAGGGGAAGGGATACAAAATAGAATTTGGATTGGGCCTATATCACAGCATCCTGTTTTTTAAATGTTTTTAGAGGCTAAAGTCAAATCAAATACACCCAAACTTCCCATACAAGTTTAGAATTTGAATACTTTACAAATTATAAGTTTGTAAAATACACAGGTTATAAACAGTATGTTGTTTTATTTTACCTAAATATTGAAACATTAGTGAACACTTTCCTAGCATTTAATATGCATTCCATTTGAATAAAATCACTTTTTGCTAATGTAATTTGACATAGATATCAAATTGTCAACGCAAAATGTCATGCCAAAGTATGCTTGGGTTACTTCTACTTGTTTTAATTCGGGTAAATGTATTTACTGTATGTATTTAATTCAATAAAATTAATTTACAGTGCATTTGCTTTTTTCATAATGCCGATGCTTTTATCCATAACACAATTAAGAAAAAGCTGGCAAATGTGTAAAACTTAAAATAAAATACAGGAGCTGTACATCACTATTAGTTAAAACTGTATTTAAATCATTATTTTGATCATTTCTAAATTCATCAATTTATTATATGTTGTGTTGTGTTATGTTCTTCAAATATACAAAAAAAAAGAAGAAAAAAAATGGTCATTCTGTTAATTATTTTGTTATCTACAGAAGTAATGTAAGAAAAATGATCTTTCTGTTTCACTAATATACATACTACAGAAAAAATGCAAGAAAACAGCTTTGATCAATAAAAGCATCACCCTTTTTGTGTAATTTGCATAATCTCATTATTTAATGCTTTATTGTGCACAAACTTACAGAATCTGATAGAAATCAGTAGAATCTGATAGATAGAATTTTGTAAATGTAAAAATCTTTTAATGAACTAATGATTTTCTAGATAAACACCCCAAAGTCATGTAAATAGAAAGTTTGTAACGGTGTGGAATCAGTGCCACATTCATTAAGAAAGAGATTAAAAGTTTAGATTAGACATGTAAAGTTCCTTAGTGGAAATATTCTAGAAGAATATCAGGAGACACAT
>CAIGQZ010000217.1:5611330-5628542 GCA_903798205.1 Danio tinwini | reverse complement strand
TATAATATAGCTGCTAATTTACTACACAGTATACAGTGGATTTACTATTCAGTATAATATAGCTGCTAATTTACTATACAGTATATGACAGCATTATTATAGTTTAAAATAGCTGCTAATTTACTACACAGTATACATTGGATTTACTATAGAGTATAATAGTTAGTAGTTTACTATACAATATATAGCAGATGTACTATATAGAATTATATAGCTGCTGATTTACTATACACTATAATAGCTGCTGATTTACTATACACTATAATAGCTGCTAATTTACTATACATTATATAGTGGATTTACTATACAGTATAATATAGCTGCTAATGTACAATACAGTATATACTGTAGCGGCCTTACTATACTGTCACAATGATATACAAAGGAGACCCAAATGCAAGTGAAAACAAGATGATTTATTTTAAGAGTCACAACTGGTATAGATCTCACCAGATATAGTGTAGGGCAAGGATGCTCACATCAGAATACGACACGCCAAACAGTCTCTCATGGATATCTCACCAGATATCGAGGGAAGGGAAAGGTATCGCTATGGAGGAGCTCTCAAGGAAATCGTCGAGTTTACCCACAATAAAGTTCATTAGAGAAGCGGATTTGGGGTGAAGTCTTTCACAGATAATGTAGTCTTTAGAGCAGGCAGTAGTAACAACATCAAAGAAACAGAGACGTGCATAAGGTCCACATGAAACAGGCTATGTCGGAGAGCCTCCACCAAAGCAAGCGAGAGAGTCTAACAGAAAGCAGACACAAGAGTGAACAACAACAACAACGGACTGATAACGCTAACTACAAAACACTGAACATATGTAGCGCGCGGAACGTACAACAGCTGTGACTGATAACAAACACCTGTGTTGTGAGTAGTAACAAAACACGTGACCACCCAGCTGATGAATGTAAACACACACACACACACACACACACACACACACACACACACATGCAAGAAAAACAGAAAGATCCACAAACGCGACATATACAGTTTAAAATAGCTGCCAATTTACTATACAGTATACAGTGAATTTACTACAGAGTATAATATAGCTGCTAATTTACTATACAGTATATAACGGGTTTATTCTATTGTATAATAGAGCTGCTAATTTACTATACAGCATATAGCGCCGTTACTATAGTTTAAAATAGCTGCTAATTTACTACACAGTATACAGTGGATTTACAATAGAGTAGCTACTATACAATATATAACGGATTTAATATAAAGAATAACATAGCTGCGGATTTACTATACACTATAATAGCTGCTAATTTACTAAACAGTATAAAGCTAATTTACTATAGAGTATAAAATAGCTTCTAATTTACCATAATATATTGTTGATTTATTATACATTATATAGCAGATTTACTATATAAAATAGCTGCTAAGTATTGCACAGTACATACAGTAGAGGATTTACTATATAGTATAAAATAGCTGCTAATAATGTATACTTTTTAGTTTTGAAGACAAACATCTTCTAGAAAAAATGAAAACCATCCAGTACACACGACAAAATGGTGTTAACATAAGTGCGAGTGCTGTTCTGTTGAGCTTAAAACTTGACTGACATGACAAAAACAAAGCTTAAATGTCAGAAATATGACACTTAGTAACATGCTGGAGAATGGAAAACTTGAACAAAGCATGTGCCATCTGTATGACTCTGATTACAAAGCACTACTTTCCAAGAATGCTGCAAATCGACTTTAGCGTGATGATGGAGATGTGCTATAGTTTCTTGTCAAAATTGATAGTGTGCGGATGACCAGGAAAGAGATTATAGTGATGAATATTGTACTGGTGTGTCCTTGCTGAACTTTTACTTTCAGTATGTCAGGTGATGTTTACTAGGCATTGGTGGTCAAAGAATAAATGTAACAATGGTTCCCAGCTGGAGAGGAACCTCAATACTATGTGGAAAAATTGCACTAGAGGGGGGGGGGGGGGGGGGGGGGGTTCGTCAGAAGCCAATCATTTGAAAGAGTAATAAAACGGGCCAATGAAATGCCAATGACTTGGCGGTGTCAGTGTTGTGCAAGTTACTTCTAAACTGTAATACATTACAGATTACTTGTTACTGTTGTTTAAAAGTAATCCCTTACATTACAATATTACTGTCTCAAAATTGTAATGTTACATGACTCTTACATTACTTATTAGTTACCTTCACCAAAATAGCTACAGAACTAGAACTTTACATTTCTAAAATGACCAAATGTATTGCAGACCATTTTACATCCAGTAGAAAGCGATATGATGTAGCAGAATGACTGTGACCTATCCAGACTACTAACAATATAGTATAAAATGGGCAACGTGAAGGCTCAAGATAATGCAAGAAAGGATGACAGTCAGATTTACAAATGATCTGTTAGAAGTATAGTAGAGGTAAAGTGGTTATCTGGCAATATCTGTGAATAGTTTGACTATATTCATATTAGACACAACAGGCTTATATGTAAACTCCAATGCCATGACAAAATGCAGGTTTCTTTTCTCTTCTTATTGTTGCCATTTTTGAATTCACTTTAAATTCAAGTGGCTCACAACACAAAACTGTCATGCACAAAGTGCGCATGATGAACATGGCTTTCTCAATATAATGCCTGTTTGTGGACAAAACAGCTTGCGAGCTCTCAAATATATGCTGCTCGCACACAAATTTTCTCACGTTTTCTCAAATATGCACTGCTTCACGCACAAATTTTCTTGCGCGCTCTCAGTACACTCGCTCAGTGAGATCATATGCAGACTCACAATTTGTGTCCTGTGTTCCCTCTTCCTTTTGTGCTTTTTGATATGATTTATATTGGTGCACTATTTATTAACAATAACTAAAATTGACTTAGAATTTTTTATCTAATAAACCATAACATTTTTGGCTGTATGTTATATGATGAGATATTTCCAGTTTCAAACATTTAAAGACACAGAGAATAGACGTTGGATGTAAAGAATACGTTTTATTTTAAAAACATTTTTGAAACATCGAAAAGGTGCACCATACTAATCAAATCAAAAACATTTAAACAAAAATATAGCGAATGCAAGCAGAAATGTTACTGTTATAGAAAATAGGGAAACACTTGATATGGTATTATAGTCTACTGTACTGTTCACTCTTTAAATAAATCTCACTATCAATCTCATTTTATCATGGCAACTAAAATAAAGTGAACTAGGCTCTGCTGTCTTCCACATTGTTGATGAGATTGTGGAGAACATTTTCCCTGTAATCCCCTTCATTTTGAGAAAAAAATGTTCCACAGGGCCCCTGAACACACATATTGTACAGTGTTTTGAACAGTACTATAGTAAAGTACTTAAGTTAATCTATTGTGGTAATACTATAGTTGCTATGGTAACACAACAAGTGTAATATAAACAAATGACCCAATGCTGTAGTTTTTTTTTACAATATAGGGTATATTATACTACAATCACCACACTTTACTGTAGTAAAACTTTGTATTTCATTTTATGAGTTCACCATACTTTATACTACAGTATGCTGAAGCATTCATTAACAAGTTGTAAATAATAATAGCCTAAAATATAGGCAGTATACCTAACCCTCAAAAACACTAGTATTTATTATAGATTTTACCTTAACCTGTAGGTAAATAGTGTAGCAATATATAAACCATATCAACATTCTTGGGATAGCAATTTAATAGGAGGATCTCTGGAGAGCAAAAGCACGAAAAGAGGAGGAAACACAAGGCACACATTGTGAGTCTGCATCATCTGACGGAGCAAGAGCAGATAATTCGCACGTGAGTAGACCAGCCAGTGTTTTAAGTGCACGTACGTCCATCTTGCGAATGTACTGTCTTCTGCCATTATCATCTATTTGCCGCTTTTTTGCTGTGCATTAGGGCTTAACGTTTCTGCGAACCGGGATGAGCCAATAGCCCTGGATCTCAAGCTCAGAGGCTGAAATCATTCCGCGTTCAAAGTAAAGAGTTCCAATAGCCAGAGGGAGATTAATGACAACACACCCGTATGTTTACTCACCACAAACAGGAAATAGAACTGCAGTATTTTTTATTTGTTAATGTCTTGCGGGAGAAAAGTTTGTTGTAACGCACGCGTTACTGAACATGTACAGAGTAAAATATTACTGAAAATGTATTAGTAATGCCTTACACTACTGCGTTACAAGAAAATGTATGTTACTGTAATACATTACTTTTGTAACTCATTACTCCCAACACTGGTCAGCGTACACAGCTGGCAACAACTACAATCATTTGTGTATAAAAATGCCAGCCGTGCATCGCAGAGACACCTTTTTAGAGCCCCACACTACTGTGAGTCTTTAGTTCCTCCAACTTTCTTCGAGAGAGAACAAGAAAGCTGCCGGTGTTTGACAGGCATCAGAGGGTGGCTCTCATTATCTGACGAGGGTCAGGACCCGCTCTCTCACTCCAGGGTGGTAAGCGAGGCATAGGATCTAGAGGTAGATATGATGGCTGTGCTTTCCCAGACTGCTTCGGCTGTGGGTCTGTAGATGGTTCATCCCCCAGCCCCATGGCCGGGCTGACTAGATGGGTGTTATGTGGAGGCCAAGAAGAAGGCAAAGCCTTCTAAGCCTCCCATCCCCTTCGTCTGGGAAGTGCACAGTAAGCTTATACAGTCTTGGAGGGCACCTTTCTCTGCCCAATCTGTGTGCGCTTCCACTCTCACCACCCTTGACGGTGGAGCAGCCAGGAGGTACGAGATGATTCCACAAATTGAGCGTGCCATTGCGGTCAATTTATTCTCACGTGGTGCCTCTTCCAGCCTTGTCTCCTGTCCAAGGCATGGAGGTTATCTGCGTCCCTCAGGACCAGAGCCTACATAGCCACGAGCAAGGCTGCTTCTGTCCTGCACGCAATGGCCATGTATCAGTGCTACCAAGTGCAGGCGTTGGCCCAGCTGCACGAGGGTGGTTTCGACCCAGGCTTAATGCATGAGCTCCACACCACAACCAACTATGCTCTGCATACCACCAAATCAGCTTTGCGTGCCCTGTGAAGGATGATGGCCACACTAGTGGTCCACGAATGCCACCTCTGGCTAATCCTGGCTGATATGTATTATGTTGACAAGGTTCGCTTTCTTAACGCAACCGTATCTCAGGCTGGCCTGTTCGACCACACCATTAGTGAATTCACGCAGTAGTTCACTGCGGTGAAGGAGCTGTTCTGTGCGATGGGTGAGGTCATCTATCGGCGGACTTGTAAGACCACTCTCCCTGCCAAACCATTTACCTTGGCTGCTCCTCCCTAAGGGCACCCGCCTGCGGCTTCAAGACCTGCTCCACCACCCCCGCCCACTCCTCTGGCTAAGCGGCAGCAGCAAGCAACCCACAGGCTTCCAGCACCCCCGGCCCAGGGCGCCGTTAAGTCTGGAAATGGACCACAAATTGTCCCTGAGATGGGCCATCTGGAGAAAAGGGAACTTGCTCTTTCCTCGGTGGAAGGCCGGGTATCACAACATCAAACAGTGTTTTTCAACACTAGGCTGCTGGCCGCCAAATTCTCAGTGAAAGAGCATTTTTTCCCCCTTCCGAGGATGTGTCAGCCCGAACACTGCCAGTCTGGGGCACTATGCCTTCCAGCTCGCAGGATCGATGCACCTTGCCAGTGGCTCTGAGTGTGTTGAAAGACGGTCTTCCTTCTCGCACACTTTCAGCCCCCTTTCAGGCCCCGGGAGAAAGGTGAGAGTGAATCTCTTGCCTCCTGCTCTGCTCCGGGACCCACCACTCCCCCACCACTCCACTTGAGCCCTCCCACTCCGTGCTGCCCCACCGCTGTACACCCATCTGTAAATATTACCTATAGATTTCTACAATTGCTCTTATAACTTGTACATGTATCAAGCACTAAACTGCATTTAGGGGCTTTGTACTCGTATGTAATGACAAAAAAGTTGAATCTAATCAAAAAGAGTTTCAACTCTTTTCACACAATTGTGGTTATGGGGAATTGTTGACCAGTTGTCTAGAAGCACTTTTCTTAGGTCAAGTTCTTATGTTGGATGAGAAGGCATCATAATGTCTGTTCTCATGTTCAGTTAGATTAAGATCAGGATTCTGTGCAGGCCAGTCAAGTTCCTCCACACCAAGTTCATATGTGTCTTTAGGGACCTTGATTTGTGAAACACAGTGATGTAGGAAACTTAAGATGCTAGCTAGATGAATCCCTGTGTGTATTTTTCACATCGTCTAAACAATGCAGAACGAAATTATGATATTGGTAATAGAGAGCTGCTGGCTGTCAAGCTTGCTTTGGAAGAGTGGCGTCATTGGCTAGAGGGTTCGGGGGTTACCTTTATCGTTTGGACCGATCATAAAAATCTGGAGTACATCCAATCCGCCAAAAGTTTGAACTTTAGGCAGGCGCGGTGGGCTTTGTTTTTTACAGACATTTTGATAAAGTCTGCGTGGCATGATGGATTCAGGAGATGATGCATGCTCGGAGTGATCAAAAATTTGAGACAGTGCATCAAGCTTAACATTCTTAGAACCTGGTCGGTACGAGATGGAAAAATCGAAACGTCCGAAAAATAAAGCCCACCGCTTTTGTCTAGCATAGGCCAAAGGTGATAAGACACTGGGATGTTCTGCTCCAAAAAAAAACAGTTTTTTCACCCATCCATAATTTGTAGTTTTGTACCTACCCCATTTTCTTCTTTTTTAAATACTAAATTCTAAAAGAAAAGAGGAATTCTTCTGAGCCTAGCACTGTAAAGTGCATAATGACCAACCCTATGCCTACTGGACGCTTTTCCTACACCTTTTTTTTAATCTACATTTTTACATACAGTATGTTTGTTTTGCTATGCTATAAACAACGTTTGGCCTAATAAATATTTTCTGTTCTTTCATGTCATTGGTGTTTACAGTGTACCAGTTATTCCTCTCAGCACATTACTGTCAATGTAAAACATTGTATTAAATTGTAGATATAAGCCTAAAGAGCAAAGAGCTTTAGAACAAAACACAACAGTGTTTACATGGTTTATTCAAACATTTACTATTTTAAAAGAAGTGTTTGCCATTTTATGCAAATGCTTCATTCTGATATGGGTTAATGGCATTTTGCATGCAGTGTTACATTTTGAAGTAGATGTGAGGCAGTTTGCATTTTGTGTGTGCAGTTTTGACTATTGTGTGTAGAGTTTTGAAAGAGGGAGACACTGTTTTGAAAATGTGTGCTAGCAGTTGGAAAAAAACTGTAAACTGCATTTAATTATAAATCCCAAAAGAACGTAAGAAAGAAAAAAAAATTATTAGTATTTAGGTAATTTTAGGTTTTGTTTTTCTCTATGCAAACAAAAACGCACATCAGACCTGTTCTGTAAGTTTATTTTACAGTAAATGCATTTATGTGCACTTCCTGGAAAAAGTATCAGTGCTACCAAGCGCAGGCATTTGCCCAGATGCACAAGGGTGGTTTTGACCCAGGCTTAATGCAAGAGCTCCCCACCACAACCAACTATGCTCTGCATACCACCAAATCAGCTTTGCGTGCCCCGTGAAGGATGATGGCCACACTAGTGGTCCACGAATGCCACCTCTGGCTAATCCTAGCTGATATGTATGACGTTGACAAGGTTCGCTTTCTTAACGCAACCGTATCTCAGGCTGGCCTGTTCGACCACACCATTAGTGAATTCACGCAGTAGTTCACTGCGGTGAAGGAGCTGTTCTGTGCGATGGGTGAGGTCATCTATCAGCAGACTTGTAAGACCGCTCTCCCTGCCAAACCATTTACCTTGGCTACTCCTCGCCGAGGGCGCCCGCCTGTGGCTTCAAAACCTTATCCACCACCCCCGCCCACTCCTCTGGCTAAGCAGCAGCAGCGAGCAACCCACAGGCTTCCAGCACACTCGGCCCAGGGCGCCGTTAAGTCTGGAAATGGACCATGAATCGTCCCTGAGATGGGCCATCTGGAGAAAAGGGAACTTGCTCTTTCCACTGTGGAGGGCCGGGTATCACAATATCAAACAGTGTTTTTCAACACTAGGCTGCTGGCTGCCAAATTCTCAGTGAAAGAGCATTTTTTCCCCTTCCGAGGATGTGTCAGCCCGAACACTGCCAGTCTGGGGCACTATGCCTTCCAGCTCGCAGGATCGGTGCACCTTGCCAGTGGCTCTGAGTGTGTTGAAAGACGGTCTTCCTTCTCGCACACTTTCAGCCCCCTTTCAGGCCCCGGGAGGAAGGTGAGAGTGAATCTCTTGCCTCCTGCTCTGCTGCGGGACCCCACCACTCCCCAATTGAGCCCTCCCACTCCGTGCTGCCCCACCGCTGTACACCCATCTGTAAATATTACCTATAGATTTCTATAATTGCTCTTATAACTTGTACATGTATCAAGCACTAAACTGCATTTAGGGGCTTTGTACTTGTATGTAATGACAAAAAAGTTGAAACAAAAACGCACATCAAACCTGTTCTGTAAGTTTATTTTACAGTAAATGCATTTATGTGCACTTCCTGGAAAAAGTACAGGGTTACAAAAAGCAAGAAATGTTTAACAATAGATTCTTGGCCATACCAAGTTTTACCCACTTTAAGTAATTACTAAACACAATATGTATTTGTGGAGCAGGACAATAAAATAAAGTGCAACTGCTTTTGTTATTATCTGATTCCATTCACAATTAAACATGACAAAGATCTCATGCACTGAAGAGAATGACATTTTCCCTTCTGAACAAACAGAGTTGTATACATGTAACATGGGAATATAGAACAATGCATTAATAAAATGCAAATGTAGCTATTTTTTTACAACCCCAAATCAGAAAACGTTGGGACAGTATGGAAAACACAAATAAATAAAAAAGTAGTGATTTCTAAGTTTACTTTGACTTGTATTTCATAGCAGACAATAAAACAGCACATTATTTAATGTGATTTTTTTTATAAACATGTATTCCCATTTTGGTTCTTTTGCTTCTCTATACATTTAAAAAAAAAGTTGGAACAGTAAATCTTTGTACTTTTCAGCATTAATAGTGCCATCAGAGAAGTAAAAGTTACCTTTGCCAAGGGCACTTACACATCTATTTACCATGACAGACCCTGGCCTTTGGACTCGTTGCTGGTAACAGTCTGGCTGATCCTTTTCTTCTTTGGTCCAGTGCACACACCATCCATTTCTCCCAAGAAATACCTGAAATACTGATTCATCTGACCACAGTACACATTTTCACTGTGTGATGGATTATCCCAGATGCCTCCGAGCCCAGAGAAGTCAACAGCGCTTTTGGACACTGTTAACATAGGGCTTCCTTTCCACACAGTACTGTTTTAACTGGCATTTGTGCAATTAACTACAAATTGTGGCACTTGACAAAGGTTTGCCAAAGTTGTCCTGAGCCCATGTGGTGATATCGCTTATAGATGAATGAGGATTCTTGTTTCAGTGCCGCCTGAGAGATTGGAGATCATGGTAGTTCAGCTTAGTCTTGCGCCCTTGTCCTTTACACACTGTAATTCCTCCAGATTCCTTAAATCTTTTCATTACATAAAATATCCAAATGTCTTCCTATTTTCCTTGAGGAACACTTTTTATGTTTTTATGAGAATGTTTTTAAACATTTCAATCATTTTCTCACATATTTGTTGGCAAACTGGCGATCCTCAGCCCTTCTTGGCTTCTAAACCTAAATTAGACCTTTCTTGGATGCCGCTTTTGCACCTAATCATAATTACAATCACCTGTTGACATCACCTGTTTTAAATCACATCATTATTTAATCAATTCATCTGTTTACTAGCCCTAAACTGCTCCTCTTCCCACTTTTTCGGAATGTGCTGTAGGTCTGAATGACAGGAAAGGATGTATATTTACAAATGAAATGATGTTGACCAGACAAAACATGAAATACTTTGTGTTTATATTGTCCGCAATGAAATACAAGTCAAAGTAAATTTGGAAATCAGTTCTTTATTTTTTTATTCATATTTTCAATACTGTCCCACCTTCTGATTTGGGGTTGTATCAAAATAATAATTGACAAAAGTTTGACTCGCGCATATCACAATAAAAAACTGCATTTGTTTTCAGTGTTTCAATGCAGTTATTTTTTTTCTTTTTGCACACTGATACATTTTTTGTTAAATGCGTTTCTGGCATTGTATTGAAAAACTAAATTATATAGAATAAGTAAATATTTATACACATACTGGCATTTTCATTCTGCTATTCAAAATGTGCATACACACATGCAGATAGAAATATAGCAAATGTCAGAACTTTCAAAGTGGAAGAGCAACAGAGTGCAGTTGCACGGATGGACAATATTCAACAAGACCAACCACAATGCAGACTGAAAATATCAGTAACGCATTGCTGCAAGCTCCTTAGAAGTTTTTAAATCTTGCGTTTCTTTGGGGAAGAAAAAAAAAAACTGTACACCTAATGGCCTTTTACACATAGCACATTCAACAATGCATCTGAGATCTTGAATGTACGGAATGATGATCACATGACTTACTTGAAAATGACACTTTTTTTTCTGTGTAACTGGGAACTCAAAGGTGTAAAGTATCAGTCAGAAACATGAGCATCTCATGTTAAACCATGAGACAGCAAAATGCTTTCACTGGTTTTAACTGGAAAAGGATTTTCACAGTGAGAACTTGAAGATTTAAAAATATGCAAATGTAAAAATAAAAAAACCCTCAGTACTTAAATGGTGCCATTTTTCTCCTCATTTCACTTCTTCACATAAACCTTCAGATAATGGAGTCCATATAATAGAGTTCATTATACTAGTAGTAATCATGCTTTTAAATATGGTTGCATTAATTACAATAAACATTCGCATTTATTAATCTTAGTTAAAATTAGTTCCAAAAAAGCATGTTTCATGTGTTAACATTAGTTGCTGCACTTTCATCAACAAAAAACATAAAGCAAAAGAAAGTAAAGATGTTTATAATGTTAAACATGGTTCAAAACTATTTAACCAAAAACATTAAGCTGCATAATTCTTTTCAACAGATAATAATATAAAATCAGCATATCAGAATGATTTTGGAAGGGCTGTGTGATGACAACTTTAACAACACAAAAATAAATTGTATTTAAAATAAGTTCAATTAAAAAAACTATTGTAAATGTTTTATTTAAACTTATCAAATTATGCCAATTGGTCAATAAAATGCAGCCTTGTTGAATAGTACAACTTTCTTGAAATATACATGGTCTGCACCATTTATCAACAATGTATAGTCAAAATCATATTGTTGATAACCGGTGCAGACTCGATGAAGTGAAACCTCACCATACCGGTTTTTGCCTCTATGGCATGAGAGTCAATGGCATTCATGTCATTCACACTAATATTGCTCTTAAGCTGGATATTAACTGCAGCTATCAGTGATTTAAAAATATGCTACAAATACTACAGAAACTCAAATGTAGTCTACATTACATCATTTAGCTCAGGCCAGAATAAAAAAAATGCCACAGACATCCCTGGTCACCACTCCATCATTAATCCTTGGGTGAAAACCATCGAGCCACAGACTGCGCTTTGCATTACAGCTGTATTAATTAACACAGCTCTCCGGCATCCGGATGTCCAGTCCAGTGTAGAAAAGTCTGTACCAGCTGCTTCAGGAGAAAAACTCTTTACAAATGTCTGATCCACTTTCATTTGTGGCTCTCCAGGGACGATCCAGAGGTTTATAGTTATAACACGGATCTGCACTGATGTTGTTAAAAAGCAACTGTTCAAAAGAAAAAAAAAAAGTTTTTGGTTCTTCATTGAGACTGGTGATGATAGCATTTTTCAGCTGCATGTGCTTGAATAAGATGCATGAGTGGTGTGCATTGAAATACTGAATGTTTTATTTTGATTGACTGACTAAAAGTAGGCGCATTTTGTGATGAGGCTTAAATAGCATAATATATAAATATAACTTTTTCTTAAGTTTAAGTTACTGTTTTTGAAGCACCAAATAAGCCTTTTTAAAAGCATTCTGAACATTGAAGTTTACACCAATTCAGCTTTGTTTTCACAAGAATTGTAAATTGTAATTCACAATTACAACAAAAACTGATTTTTTAATTATGAAAATAATAATTTTTCATAACATTACTGTATTTTACTGTTTATGAAATAAATGTTGCCTAGGTAAGCATAAAAGAGTTTCAAAAAACATTAACAGACCTTGCTTGTTAAATATCAGTTCTTAGTCAAAAATCCCAGCATTTGAAGAATTGGTAACACTTTATAATAACTACACACTATGAACCATTAGCAAATAGTGAAATCATTATCTGTTAAACATTAACTTTACATTAATAAACATTAGTAAGCAGTTTATAACTGCAGATGTATTCTTGACTTAAAGGCACATTTATAATGTGCTTAATAATTGTACTTTCATCCTTTGTTAATGATTTATTTTTCATTATTAAATAAAGTATTGCATCATTAATAAACCAGTGATTTAAGCATAGTTGTTTGTTTTTAAAGATCATTCAGAGTGGGTTAGTTAATGATTAATAAACTATTCAAATTAACATGTATAATTCTTATTGTTCAGTCATATAGTAATAGTTAATTTGTATGTTAATAAATGCTTTATTAACTAAACGTTATCCAGTTTCATGACCTAATCTAAAGTGAGGACTACTTATGCTTTATAAATCGCTTCTTATAAATGACAATTAAAGGCTCAGTTAAATTCTAAACAGGAAAAAAGAACATTAACAACATTATTCATTTCTATTCGTTTGAAGATGGACAAATGAAACAGCATCAAATACAAAATGAATCTTTGCAACTTTATCTAAAATAAAATTACTGTACAGTTGAAACATTGCATCCTATTATATTGTTAAATTATTATATTGTTGTTTTATCCAAGTTGATGCACTCCTGTTATTCAGCAATGTTTAAACTTTACAGTAATTTTACTTTTTAGATAAGATTGCTAATATGTATTAGTCATTTTATACTGAGCCCTTAATTGTCATTTATAAGGGATTTATGAAGCATAAATAGTCCTCACTTTAGATTAGGTCACAAAACTGCATGAAGTTGAGTTAATAAAGCATTTATTATTATACATAATAAACATTACTATAAGCCTGAATAATAAGATATATAAACGTTAATTTCAATAGTTTATTAATCGTTTACTCATTCATTCTGCATGATCTTAAAAACCCCAACTACTCCTTAATATTAATAGTTTGTAAATAATGCAATACTTAATTTAGTCATGAAAAAACAACCAGTCACAAATTCTGAAAGTACAATTATTAAGCACATTATAAATGTGCCTTTAAGTCAGGAATACAGCATTTGTAGCTTCAGTTATAAACTGCTTACTAACGTTTATTAATGTAGAGTTAATGCTTAACAAATAATGAATTCACTAGATGCTAATGCTTAATAAATGATTCACAGTGTGTAGTTATTATAAAGTGTTGCCGAAGAATTTCATGAATCTAAGAGCCTCGTTTGTTGCATAGAGATGTGCAAAGGCTTACATGCGTTGCACACTTCTATGTTTTATACTGTAATTGAGGCCCCAAATTCTGATATCTCAACTTGACAAAAAAGATGCTTAAAATCATGATGATGTGAACCCAAAGAAGAAGAATGAATGTCCATGGATTTGACTGTCAAATACAAAACTTCTTGTCAGATCACTTAAATTCAACCATCTTGTCCTATAAGTAACATTAAGACAACAAATCTGTGGTGACAGGTTTAAAATAGGTTTAAATCTTACCAATATTCAGCAGCAGCACACACAACGAGATTAGATCATTGTTGCAAAACCAATCCTGAAGATATTCAACCTACATTAAAAAAAGAAACAATAATCATACTAATACAACATAACAGGAACTAATGAGAATTCAAGACTATTGAAAATAGCATTAAAGGATGTATGGATAAATGGAAATAATATACAAAAATTGCTGTATACAGTAATAATCTATCTTAAAATTTGAATAGATGCCAAAGTAAATAGAGCCAGAACATCACCCGAGATGAAATGGTGCTTCAGAGTGAACTCAGACTGAAAGGCTCCTCAACAGGTCAAACAGAACGCAATGTTGCTGAACTGTATGCCTCACATTCTTATAATTTTAAAATTGTAGGAGGATCAAAACAGACACTTAAGTAATTTCTCTAGCAATCCGCTTGTTAAGTGTGACGTCACGCGAAGAAGCTTCCGGGTCCAATCGCTCTATGAAACTGAATGAGGAGACTCATCAAATGCTAATAATAAACTTTTACAAAGCGATGTAATACTTTCGAAAATCACAATCGCAATATATATGTCCATGCCTAATATCTGCTGGCTAGAAAGTGATAAATTTTTTTTAAATTGTTAAAATTTTGGTATTTGTAATGCAGCAAGCCCAGTGATTGTTGTGTACACTATGACTTTATATAAAATTCACTTTAATGTGTGATATATATAAAAAGTGAACATAAACAAATATTTAGTCAATTCAAATGAGTGGTGGCTTGGACCCGGAAACAGTATTACATACGTCACCACTTAACAAGCGGATAGGTCACTTTAACCCATTAACGTTCACCATCCTGCCAGCGTTAAGCTTCAAAAAGTTTACTTCGTTATCAGTGCTTAATTGGTAAATTGTGGAACAGATTTGAGTAACAGATCCGGCATATTACCAGAGGAGGGAAAGGTGTCATGAACGAAATTGAAGAGTGGGGTGGGGGGGTTGGGAGTGTCACAGATGAAAATGAAGTGGAGTGGGTGTGTGTGCGTGCGAGGAGGCGGAATCGGTAAAATGAGGTTCCAGATTGCTTGTTCCGGCACAACAAATTAAGCCCTGTTCGTTATATTGCAATTAAATTATAATGTAATCATGACAAACCAGTGGTGTAGTCCTAAAAAAAGATGGTGTACTATTACCCACCCAACCCAATTTTTTTAAATAGGCAAAGAAACGTTTAGTTGATTTATTAGCAATATATATATATATATATATATATATATATATATGAATTAATTTTAAAAATAGGAGGGCTAAAGTGACGCCCATGCTGTTTTATAATTTTACCTGAACGTTTCATTGAGACATCATTCAGTTGACTTGTCGTCGTCTTCGAAAAGCTCCTACAAAATTTTCTCACAGCTGCTGCAGTTGTCAGGGTGTGGGGAATCTCGCAAATGAAACAAAAATGCACCAATTGCAACAAACTAATATGCGAGTAAAAAAAAAAAAAAAAACAACATTTTGTATACAGTTAAAGGGGACGTGAATACACAGAAATTAGTGAAGTCTAATCAGCAAAACAAGTGAGTATACCAAGGGTATATGCAATTATTGATCCTTAGAGATCGTAATACCCAAACAGCTCATGGAAAAAAAGTATGCATACAGAGTATACGTGCGTATAGCCCTGACTACACCACAAACTATATGCTATTGGACAAACTATGCTATTGGAAAGATCTAATGCAAAGGAATAGCACTATGTCACTAGCTCGAGTTTACTTGCGAGATGTTTTTCACATTATACAAATTTTCAGCTTAAGTTGAGTTACAGTACGTGAACTTGTGCGGTTGTAGTCGATAAGACTGAAGTGAATTCTGTACATTCACGAAAAACTTTCATTTGATTTGATTTAAACCACTCAATATGGTGGGTTAACACCAAACATGAAGCAGTGTCACTAGCTCTGGTTTACTCAGGGGATACTTACTCACGCTAATTTTCTGTTTCAGTTAAATTTTTTTTTTACTTGCATGGAAGATGCAATTGAGGCTAATTCCATGTGTTCATGGCTAACGTGTCACGCATTACACATTATTCATGCAATGCGACAGTCATTCTCTCTATTCACTTTGCATTGACTTTGTATGTAACTTACATTAATAATTACATGTTAGGTGTGAAAACAGCATTTAGACTTATGTTCTAAATACATATTTTACCCCTGTTTCTGTTATGTAGGAAGAATAATACATTAATACCTATTTCTTTTTACCCTACAACTTGTGGGACCATTTGCACTTACATTTTTAAACCATAAATTGGCAGTCCAAACATAAAGCAATCATGCCAAACAATCATTTAAACATTTGTTAGATTTTTTTTAGATATTATTGAACAACAGCTACTCATTAATTTGTAACAAGTTTAAAGCAATTCTTACAGCAATCGACTTGTACAAAATTATTATTTTTTAAATAAAAAGATAACATCCATTCTATATTCTTTAACAATGGTCTGAACATGTTTTAAATAATACGAAAGAAAAAAAAAATTGTTATGCAGCACCAACTATACCACACATCCTGTTTTTAAATGTTTATAGAGGCTAAAGTCAAGTCAAATACCATCAAACTTCCCATACTAGTTTAAAATTTGATTATAAATAGTATGTTGTTTCATTAAACCTAAATGTTGAAACTTTAAAGTGGACACTTGCATTTCATATGCATTCTATAAAAAAAAAATCACTTTTATTAATATAATTTGACAAAGATATGATTACTTCTACATGTTTTAATTAAAAAATATGTATTTATTGTAGGTATTTAATTCAATAAAGTGTATATACAGCGCATTTGCATTTTTTTTATCTAAGCAGATGCTTTTATCCAAAACAAACTAATGTGTAAAAAAACTAAAAATACAAGAGCTGTACATCACTTAATTAACAAGTGTGTATTTAAATCATTGTTTTGATCATTTCTAAATTCATCAATTTATTGTACGTTGTGTTGTATGTTATGTTCTTCAAATATAAAAAAGAATGAATCTGTTCTGAATGAAAGTCATTCTGTTAATTATTTTGTTATCTACAGAAGTAACGTAAGCATAGCATAGCTCTGTTTCACTAATATACGTACTACAGAAGAAAAATGCAGCAAAACAGCTTTGACCAATAAATACATCACCATTTTTGTGTGATTTGTGTAATCTCATTATTTAATGCTTTATTGTGCATAAACTTACAGAATCTGATATAAATCAGTAGAATCTGATAGATAGAATTTTGTAGATGTAAAAATCTTTTAATGAACTAATGATTTTCTAGATAAACACCCCAAAGTCATGTAAATACTGTAGAAAGTTTGTAACAGTGTGGAATCAGTGCAGAGATTAAAAGTTTAGATTAGACATGTAAAGTTCCTTAGTGGAAATATTCTAGAAGAATATCAGGAGACACAT